>CAUZXS010000041.1:0-107500 GCA_963585895.1 Sepioteuthis lessoniana | reverse complement strand
AGAGAAGCTGCTGTGATAAATTTTAGCAATTTAAACTTTGAAATTGAATAAAAATATCTTAGTCTTGAAGGAATATAATGAATAATCATCTCCTTTGGCTCATTTGCATGTTCGTTAGGGGCCCATGACAGTCAGAAATACCTTCTTGACCTTTTTTTTTGGCAATGTTCTTTGAACTGTAGATGTGCTGTATTGTTATGTTTTGACCTTCGACCCAGCCCAAAAAAATGCTATTCCAAGGTGATGCACCGGAAGGAAGTGACACATTCCAATGGCCAGTAATCGAAAGAGATCGCGTGGGCGGATTAAGGCTTATAATATGGGACAAAGTGAAGGTCCCACTGTGCCAATACAGACTGGTGCACCGGAAGAGAGTGACCTCTGAACTGCATGACAGTTATTTCCGCTTGATGACAATTAAACATTCGATTTCAAAGATCCAGTGGGCGATCGTGTGAGCGTTGAATTATTATTTAACTCATTATTGAGTTCGAGTCCAAGAGGCAGTTGCCAGTAGAATTCCAGACAGCTAGAGACCGGATGTGGTAGGGAAAGCCACACCCGACCGAGGGAGCCCTCGGGAACCCCGATGGAGTGGACCCCAGCATCAGGAGAACAAGAAAGACACAACGTGATGGTCATAACAGTGGGGTCAAGATATTACAATTTATGTTTGGTCTCCAGCTTCCTCTCACATGCAACCCTTGAACAACCCTTTCGAACCCTTGCAATAAAGTGAAAGGTAAATATTTTGTTAAAGAAGTCTTCCTGCGTCTTTCTGCGTGCATCTGTCTTAATTATTGTGTCGTTGTCATGATGTAGATGACTATATAACAGTATGTCACTCCTATCAGAGAACAGTAAAGCCACATGGATATATTACCCACAATTGTCTAGGAAGCCTTTTTCCATACTGTAACAGACTGCTTGTTCATGGAACAATATGTGCATAATTATACCATGGAACATAAAATATGCTTTCTTTTAATACTACTTGTATATAAATTATATATATAAAAGTTTCAATGTTCTTGTGCAAATGTGTTCAGCTAGTTTTTAATTTTGCTGGGTTCAGTGTTAGTATATGATGAATATACTAACCTGATTACACAATTAGCCTTTTTTAGGTAAAAGTAAAATAGATGTTGTATATCTTTTTATATACTAAAAGAAAGCAGGAAAATATATTTAGACATTGATTATCTTTATTATGAAATAGCCTCCTTAAATACAGATATCCTAATAATAATTACTAATTGAATTTTAAGTTTCATAAACTGATCATGAATTTTTGTTTCACTTTTTACAATTGCAATAAACATAAACATAACACTAAATTATTTTATGAGGATTTATAAGTTAATAAACATCATCCAGATGTTATAGTCTCCAAGTGACCAATGATAATAATATAGATATTTATTCATAATTGTTTATAATATGCAACAAAATGATTTTAACTACACTATGATGCTGCATGCAGTTTTGAACCAATCCTGGAAATAGCACCCTACAAAACAGCAGTCTTACTTCCCATTTCATAAACCATCCAAGAAAGATGAACAAGACATTATGGGCATTGCTGGAGAAGTAAGGACAAACTCATAAGCATTGTTCTCCTATGGACTCTAACCAGGGCTCAATATTAATGTTTTCCTGATGTTCTTCTGGTGACACTAGAATATTTTTTGAAGAAACCTAGACCACTCGATGAGAACAGTCTATGGTCAATTGAAAACATTAATACATAAAATTAGAATAACCAACTATCAAAAGATGAAAAATTTTGTGGATTTTCCCATCATTTAGCAGTATTTTTTTTTTAATTAGTTCAAAATTAGGAAAAAAATTTTTTTCTTTTTTTACAATGGAATAAGGTCGCATCATTTTTTTGGCATCTTAATTTTTATTTTGATTTGTATTTAAAAAAAAATTTATTTCAGTATTTTATTATAAAACAAATCATTTTAGATATTTTTTGGAAAAACAAATTTTATTTTGGTTTAGCTTTAGTTAAAATGTTATATACTCACATAATAAATATGCTTATATACACATGTACATGTTCATGCAGCATCATAACGACACAATAAATAATCAAATAGACGCACAATGATAAAGTCGCAAGAACAAACGACGCACACAGAAAGACGCAGGAAGACTTCTTTATAACATATTTTACCTCACATCTTTATTTGTAAGTTTCGAAAGGTTTGTTCCAAGTTTGCATGTGAGAGAGAGCTGGAGACCGAACATTACTGAAATATTTTGACCCCAAAGTTATGGCCGTCAGCGTTGTGTCTTTCTCGTTCTTCATGGCTGCTCAACCGGACCCTGGAGTAAACTCTTCTGTGTGCTGGCTTTCCCTACTACATCGCGTCTACCTCCGTCTTCCACTGTACTGCTTGCCCTCCTTCTCGCCTATCTCCACTGGCTCGTTGAACTCAACTGACCGGAGCTCAACTCGTCGGCCTTATATTACCTTCAAACTCCCACGCGCTGATATGGACACGCCTCCACAACTACTTCTGATATCTGGGGACCGGGATGTGTCACTTCCGTTTTCTTTGGAATGGCCTGTGTGATTGTCATCGAGTGGAAATAACTGTCATCCAGTTCAGAGGTCACTCTCTTCCAGTGCGTCAGTCTATGAGAGTATAATGGGATCTTTTTTACCTCGTCCCATTTCATCAGCCATTTTCCGCCCACGCGATTTCCTCTCATAACTGCCACCATAATGTGTCACCTCCTTCCGGTGCATTACCTTGAATGGCATTTTTGGCCGGGTCAACAGGTCAAAACATAACAAAAACAGTCCAAACCAAAATAAAAATTAAGATACAAAAAAAAATGATGCAGCTTCTATTCTTTATGTTGTAAAAAAAACTTTTGAAAGAAACTATTATAAAACCATAATAATCAGGTTTCATTTAATTTCTTATGCTTTGTCCTTGTTGCATCATCGGTTAAAGATGTTATTGTTTCAGACATTCTTCATTGACTTGAAGATTTGCCTTTCTTTCACATAAGCTTAAATCTTTCTTTTTTTTTTTAATAAAAACCTTCCTTGTTTTATTGATGTTTCCGTATTTCTTCAACAAAAAACAGAGACCACAATTTTAAAATTAAATAGATAAAAATAAATATTCTTTTTTTCTGAAATGTTTAAATGGTGTTTTTATCATGCTCTTAACAACTTTTACTGATAATGAAATTTAAAAAAAAAATTTTGGGACACGTTAAAATTGTTTTTTAGGACATTAGTGAAAAAAGTTAGAATAAAGCCCTGACTCTTACACATGGTCACATCAATGTTGGCTGACCTGCAAAAACTTTAATTTATCAGCTCTGTGTGGACACTGGATGCCGTCTAGAGGACTTACCAATAGAGATGGCCAATTTGGATGGATGGAAAGAGAGAGTCAAAGAAATCCATATTGTTAGCACACCTTGATGCTTCATTTATCATGAAGCAGAGTAAAAATTTCAGAAAAACTGTCTAACTAGGAAATTTTCGACTTGATATCTATTTTACATGGTTAAACAAAAAGATAAATATTCTGTTCAACAAGCCTGAAGAATATAAAGTAAGGGTCTAGTTTAGTTTATACTTACACAGTAAATCAAAGCCCTTAAAAATGACTTTTTAAAAAATTTAAAAAGATATATTGTTAGGCTCTATTTATAACCACAGAAAATTCTTTGGCATAACTAGCAATCTTTGAGTCATACAATGGCAAAGATATTTAGTCAATTGTATAGTAAGACTAGTATTATTAGTGTTTCATAAATCTTTATAATACATACATATTTATAATATTTGTATATTACTCACTATCAGTCCAGAACATATACACACATATACACACACACTCGGTCGGGTATGTGAAAAAAATTTTTAAAAACTAAAATGACTTTAATTATCCCATATTTGTATGTATTTTTGTATACAATTATAATACATCATTCTTTTAATGCAAATATATTTGTAAAGTAAAATTTTTTCAGGCTGCAGTGATGCGCAAAGCTTTAGCAACTGTGTTTAATGTTAATTTTAAATTTGTGATTAAAATGAAGTCTTTTTTTTGACCAAAAAATTGTATCTGGATTAAAAACTTATTGGTATCCTACAGATATTGTGCCAGTAACTCAGGAGAAACACGGATTTGGGTTTTCTTGATTCATGCATTATTTTTGGACCTCCATGTCAAATTAGATAAAGATTTATGAAAAACTGGTGATGCTGTTTCAAGTGAAATAGACAGTTTAATGCTTATATATATATATATATATATATATAATCATCAAGTCATGCTGACAGCACAGATTTCCCTGATTCTCTATTCAAACTACATCCAGTGTCAGCACAGAGCTGATATAAATTCTTGCTGGTCAGCCAACACTGGCATGTCTGTGTTTAAGAGTCCAGAGAAAAATGTCACTTGTCTCCTGTATACTTCATTCGTCTTAATGGCTTGAGAGATGGGAGGTAAGTAGCCATACAACTGTTGTTTTGTGGGGTGTTGCTTCCACAATTCGTTCAAAATAGCATTTAACATTCTTGTGTCGTTCCTTTCTAGCTTCTTCTCCATATGGTTGATAACCTATCAATAGAAGTCCATGCCTTTGCTAGGCATCTGTTAACATAACTTTCAGTAGATAAGATATCACTGCTGAGGTATGTGAATTTGACTACTAATTTTAAAGCCCTGCCACTTAGAGGGGAAATAGCTCCTTTTCATTTAAAATACATGTACTCTGTTTTATTTGCATTCACATAGAGTTAGGTGTATTTGCAAGAAGAGCTAAATAATCTGCATCTGTTATAGTTTCTAGAGGATATTATCTGCTTCTTGTTTTTTTTTTTTAGTGTAAAGCCATTTTCTTTTTTTTTCAATGTTTAAACTATATATTCTTGACAGATTATAAACAAATATGTATCTCCTTATATAACTCCAGCAACAATATCAAAGAAATCAGTATCTTCATCAGGGGAGCAAACTTTTGTTTTCATATTTCTATAAAGCATCATTATAACTGTAACAGTTTCTTTGGCATTTGATTCCATACATACAAGGAAGATTGAGCGAATACTACTAGTATATATATATATATATATATACACTCACACAAACACACCAAAATCTTTTCTAACAAGTGTACATAAATATGTACACATTCATATATCAGCCCATATAAATATATTCAAATATAAATGCATATATGTGTGTGTGAGTGTACATTCCTAAATTCATAAGTATTGACAAAGACTTCTTTTGAATCTACTGATGAATTTTATTGCTGTCACTTAAAAAATCATTCCTCACTGCAAATCTTACATCAATAAACGTTCCATTTTTTTTATTACTTTAGTCTTCTGATAATCGTAATTGCTTCTTTCTTGAATTAACATTTCTATGGCAGATGTTAAAAAGGTATCATTATGAAAAAGAGATTGTGATATAAAAAAAATCTGCCCAAACAAAAGTAAAAGAGTTTGGAAACTTCATCAATATAGGTTTTAAATCTGGTACAAGTAACTTTTACAACTGTACATATTTTAATAAGAAATCTGTCAATATATTACTAAAATTCTCATTATGTAACTATAACCTAGCAAAAACAACACATTCAAGCAAGATTTTTATTAAAGCAATGTACTGAAAATGCTTTAATAGAGAATAAACACATCTTAAACCCTAATTCTAAACTCTTCAAATCCTTGGAGGAAGAATTCAAAGTAACTAAAGCAAGAGAAATGTTACAATACAAGGATTCATGCAATCCTAAGGGGACTAAAATATTTGTCCAAGTAAGGACTGATAAGAGAGTAAACGAGAGAGAGAGTGGAGAGCTGGGAATGCTTTCAGGATGCAGAGACAGTGTTACATCACAGAAGACTTGAGGGAATAATCAATTGAAGATGAGCTGGGCAAGAATTCTTTCTGGTTCCCTGAATCACTTCCATAAAAGGAAAGAAATACATCCCCTTGTTAAGAAGCAGTGGAAGAGATGAGAACCTCTAAAGTAATGAGAATGAAACAGCATAGAACTTCCTGTGAGGTAACCAACTTTAAACTGACATTGTGTCATAACCTAGCACTGTAGAAAACCAGATAAATACCTTGCCTTACAGAGGTTACGAAGCATGAAAATTACTTAGCTCAGTTCCAGGAGGGCTTTAACTCAGGCAGCACCTTCTCCTTCATCTGAAAGGAGTAAGGGCCAAGTTGATTGCCAGGCACTTAAGGTGTCTCTAAATGGCAATTCCAACAGAACTAAGCTTTTTTTAAAACCATCTTCAAGGTCTATGCTTCCTGCATAGTACACTACTTTAAACTGATCTTGTGTTACATGTTAACTCTGTGGGGGTTGATTTAATAACTTGCTTTGCAAACCCACCATCACAGGTTATGAAGGCATAAAAATTAATTGGCTTAGTTCAAGGGGGGAATTTACTACCAGACAGAACCTGTCCCCTTATCTAAAAGGGGTAAGGACTGAGTTGATTACCTGGTGCCTGAAGAAGCCCTGAAGAGGAATGCCAAAAGAAATGAAGACATTTTCCCTCCCATCAGAAGGCAATCTTCCCATGGAGCACAGTACTTTAAACTGATCTTGTCACATTCATCCACCATTGGGAGGTTGGTTATATACTGACTTGAAAATCTGCCTTTGTGAGTTATTATTCAACTCAATTCAGAGGGACTTCCCACCAGGCATCACATTTATTCCAGTGAGTTTTCCTTTGATTGTAAAAGAGTAAAGAAAAGTTGCCGACTGTAGTTGAGGGGAACCCGAAAGCTCCCTTTTCAATAGCTACAACACTGCAATGTTGGGGAGGGCACTACTCCTTCCCCTGGATTGCTCCATTTTACCTTTGATACATACCTTATAATGCTGAGTGTTAAGCAAGGAAGTATCAAGTACCATTTTTTGAGTCTTTGGTATGACCCAACCTGGGATTGAACCCCAATCTCCTGGACCATAGGCAAAACTCTTCTTTTGATATAGAGTGAAGCAGCGCCATCATATTCCTTACCTGATTTTGAAATTAGAGTAGTTCTTCTCCTAGACTGGTTGTTGACTATTAAGCCTGAGCCTAATAACCCTTGCTATTTGAACTATATTGGAGTGGGGTGAAGATTTATGCTTTTCTTAAGTGAATACATGTGGCTTTGGCTGAAATTTGGAACTAAGTTTGGTGATTTCATTTCTGTGCCAATAATCACAGTGCTATTCCTGCTTCCTATCTATCTATATATATATATATATATATTTATATGAGAGAGAGAGAGAGAGGTTCTGCCTCAATAAAGGTGAGTACTTTGAAAAATTCTTTTAAATGAATATTTGCTCCAAATCATTTGTATTATATATATATATATATATATATATATATATATATATATATATATATACACACACACACACACACACTAATTGAACTATGTAATAAGTTAGGTTAGGTTATTTGGTTTAATGGCAGATTAACCCTTGATAGCTATTCAATATCAAATCTAACCTATACAAATATCATATGATTTTTAAGTTGGTTGGTTGGGATTTATGGCATATAAACCATTGTAGGCTATTAAATATCAAATCCTGTTTATACATATATATTGAATATATATAACTTGTAAACACATTTTGGTGATAACATTTTTAAACGAGCTTGAGCTCATTTTTTTTTCATACAGCTGATTTCAGGTATTGCTATATAAAAATCACAATTTTAACATCAGTCATTTCTTTGAACACATAGTTGGGAGGTAATTTAAATGGGTCAGAAGTAATTTGTTTCCCCACTTATATTGTCATTGTTTCTTCACAGTTAAATGGTTTCAATTATCACTCTCTAGCATTAATAATTCTATTCGATATTAATCATTTGTTTGCACACAGTGAAGTTGTTACAAGTTTTTGTTTTTGTTTTGTTTTACGGCATATCAACCACAAGGGGTCATTTAATGCCGGAAATACAAGTATTGCTACTTAATAATAATCATTCTATTGAACACTATTCATTCATTTGCTATTTAACACTGATAATTCAGCACAGTATTACTCATTTGCTTGCACATAAGTAAGTGGTTCAAAGTATTGTTATGTACCACTAACAATTCAATTAAATATCAGTCATTTGTTTACAGACAGTTAAATGATTAAACAGTTCTGTTTCAAACAATTCAATTTAGCATAAGTTATTTGTTTGAATTCAGTTTAAATGTCAAATAGTTCTATTTGACCCTATCAGGTGATATCACTCTAGGCCAGAACAGACCTGGGATCAATGGCAATGAAGGGGTACTCTGGATTCCCCAAAGCTTTATTATTATTAGAGTCTTACCATCAGATTGTTTTGTGTCATATCCATGACACTCATTGGGGGAGACTTAGTCATTGCAGAAATGCAGTCAGTGTATTCTACAGCCCCAGCTAACTGGGCTGGATTTTTAAGTGAATAGTTGTAAGGTAACATTATTTTTAAATGAACAAGATCTCATTTGATTGCACACAATTAAATAGTTTCAAAAATAGCAAAAGGATTAAATAGTTATATATAGATGGGACCCTATCAGGTACTACCACTCCAGATTAGAGTATAGATGGAAGTAATGGTAATGAAAGGATACTTCATATTCCCCAAAGCTCCAGGACTAGAACCTCACCATCAGATGCAGTTTAGTGTCATATCTAGGACAAACATTGGGGATCTTACTTTTCTACACAGATGCTATCAGCATATTCTAGAGTCTCAGCAGACTGCCCTGGGTCTGTGTGACACTACAACATATATGTTTCTATCTTGTGTAGATTTTATGTTATGATTATATATAATCAGAGGAGGATTATGGATGTTATAATCACATAGTGTGTGTGTATGTGCATGCGCATGTGCTATGGTCATATATATATATATATATATATATATATATATATGCAAATATGTGTTTTAATGAGCTGTAGATTTTAATTATAAGGTATGAAATATTTTGACTACTTTATCTTTTCAATTAATATTCGTGACAATCTTGCTTATTTTTCCTCACCAGCAATCCACTTCCAGCATATAACAACCAATTAAAATTTGTGAAAGTGTGAAACACTTCAAGTAACTACAAAATATGATTTAAAAAATTATGATTGCTATAAGAAGAAAGTAAAAATAGACACTTGGTCAGTAAGTGAGAAATAGTATCCCCAGTTCTTCCAATTAAAATATAAATCACTGTGGCTAAATGTCAAAATTTTTGGTAAAACATTCATATTTGTTACTATTACTTGAATTACATTTCAACAATATTTGTTTAGCTAACAATATTTAAGGATTTTTTTGTTTAATGACATATCAATCTTCATAGGTTATTTAATACCAAAGCCATCCTTGTAGAATAACAGCAATGATACTATTTAATCCATAGATGGGGAGATAAGGGGGTTTATACCTTT
The DNA here is from genome assembly GCA_963585895.1 of Sepioteuthis lessoniana. Classification (NCBI taxonomy): domain Eukaryota; kingdom Metazoa; phylum Mollusca; class Cephalopoda; order Myopsida; family Loliginidae; genus Sepioteuthis; species Sepioteuthis lessoniana. The sequence continues at coordinate 98,044 of CAUZXS010000041.1, read as the reverse complement.
CCCAAGAGTATTAGTTTGAAAGTGAACATAATAGTGCAACTAAAGTTTGAACTCACACATGTTGAAGCCACAGTCCAACTGCACTTCTGCATAGGGGAAAGATCCCCTCCAAAGAGTTTCCAGAATATGACACTAAACAATCTGATGGTGAGGTTCCAGTAATGCTGGAGCTTTGGGGAATATGGAGCACCCCTTCATTACCATCGCTCCAAGGTTCACACTGACTCAGAGTGGTAGCACCTGATAAGGGTCCTATCTATGGGTCAAATAGAACTAAACTGCGTACTTATGCTTAACTGAGTTGTTTAAAAAGACTGTTTTGACATTTAAATTGTGTACTTATGCTAAACTGAATTGCTCAAAATAGAACTGTTTTGACATCTACACTGTGTACTTATGCTAAACTGAATTGATTGAAATTGTTCATTGGTATAAAGATGGATTCAGCATTAAATGACCTACAAAGTTTGATAAGCTATAAACCCCAAAAAACAAACAAAATCTCTCAGGAGCCAGTTTGCACATGTGACCAGCAATACATGATGTTGCCTTCTCAAAGCATTGTCAGCAAAACATACCAACTAACCAGAGGTGTAAATAGCAGATATTCGACTAAACCATTTAAGGAACCCCTTATGTAACACAACCAGTTAGTACCTATGGTTTATTCACAGGTAGAGATCAATGCAATTGTCCAGATTGCATAAATGTGTAATACAGTAAATCCAGAGGCATCCTACCAACTGAAGCACGGGTGGTATAAAAACCTCCCCTAAATAGTTTTATCACATCAGAGTTGCCTTCTTCCCATGTAAACACATGCAGCAAAGAAAACCCTTACATAGCCACACTTCCTCATCTCACATAACCACATGCAGTATAAGAGACCCTTCCTTACATGGCCATATTCCATGCAAAGTTGTATCCACCCCATCCTCTGTATGCCACATACTGACCTCTCAAAACACCTGTTAAAATCACTTATACTACAAAAAAAAAAGAATGCTCGTCCATTCAATAATTAAAATATCACCCAAGGAGCTGCGACAAGCCAAGGCTAAACTTCCTACCATATCAGCATGAAAACCAAAACTCTGAGTGCCAAATTTCTCCTACTTTCTACAACTCTACAACCTTAAACAACAAGAAATAGATTCTCTGTCTATATGAATACATCTTTGCTTTGTCTTTTAACTCTTCTTGTTTGTAACTCTTTTCATCACTATACCATAATTGGTGGGTGATATAGCATTTCTGTCACTGGTCAGCATGTTAACTTTCTCCCATTCTCTCTCTCTCTCCTTATCTCCCCATACATTACCATCCATAAATATAACAAACCTAATCACCAGTTTTGAAAATGTACAAATTAATTCTAATTGGTAAAGATGAAAAAGAAAACCATGTGAGATATCCATCTGGAAATACTGAACATTAATTATGATTCAATCTAAGTAAACTGAAAATTGAATAACTTCAATTTTCAATTTAGTCTGCTTGACTAATACTGTTTGAAAGCTTTTCATTAGAAGAAAATCACTAGTTTTAATACATAGAAGTTCACTTAACTAATTGATCACATTCTCAGCTAAATACTAACAATATTTATAGCAGCAACAAAATTAGTAGTGATAGTAACAATAATAATAAATATAAAAATGATTATTATATCAGAATTAAATAAATTCATAAGCTGATTTTGTAAATGGGAATTTATAACCAAAAGAATGCTAAGGTCACCTAATTGACAAGTTACACTGTAAACAGGGATGTTTATGTTTAAATGGAATTTCAAAACTCAAAACTGAAATTTTAAAATATTAGAAGATTATTTAGGTCATGTTGCCACAATATTAATTTGAGCAGCAAGTCAAACCCAAGACATGTGTATATGTGACTGGCAGATTTTGGCAGTCCTGGTAACAAAGACTGATCAACAAGAGCCCTGAAGGAGGGTGAGGAGTTAGTTTAAAGAGGATGAGAGAGATGACATACCAAGCAAAACCAAAAGGATGTAATTTTTTATTCATATATCATTTTATTCAGACTTTATGCAAATGAAAATATTCAAATCTGCCTATTTTTGTATAGAAAAAAGGTTAATTTCTAAACTTTATAATCCAGGGCACAAAAGCAAAGTTTGAAAAGCATAATGGCTATTACCTTTACAATATAAACAATTAAGAAATAACATATTCTCCAGGAACAAAATTTGTGGTATTTAGTGTGATTACTAAATTACTTTTTTATGAATAATTAAAATACATAGATAAATTTTGATATGTTGCTAACTTGGTATTCTAAAAAAGTAACTGTAACGTAATGGGTGCCTCCCTATACCAGTGAATCTGCTGGCTAGCTGTGTGACAAACAACAAAAGGTCTATCACAAGAACTCTTGTAGTTAAGTGTGAGAAACAGTCACATACAAGAGTTGGAAAGTTTTTAAAAGGTCAGTTAGTTTGTTACCAACAAAGTGACTGTTTGGATGGATAATGATTTATCAAATAATAGATATTTCCTTCATCAACTTGAGTGCACTACTTTATATCTTCCTGTTTTTTATATCAGTCCAGAGAGAAGTTGTAACATCGGTAATAAAGTGAGTAGGATTTTTCTGTGACAACATATCTGACTTTTCTTTTTTGCTATGAACTTGACATCATCTCTTTGTTTTGTCTTTGTCTCAAACACCTTTCTTTGAGACCCCACAATACTATAGTGACATGGCAAAAGACTTTAAAATGTTCTTTTTGGATGCTTTCATATGAATAATTCTAGAGACATAGAATCAGAGTATGACTTCATTGTTTTATTTGAAAGAATTTTCCTTTTCTTTTCTTATAATTTAACTTTATTTTATCTGTCCTCTCAGCTGTGTCTGTAGAATATACTGACTGCACATGTGGCAAGAACAAAGCCTCCCAATAACAAGGCCACTTGTTGGCCATGGGTGATAACCAGTAATAATTGAAGACAAGATCCTAGTGGCAGAGTAGTCCTTAACTGAAGTGTTCAAGTGACTTGCAACACTCTACTTTGACCCTTACTGGACTAGGCAAGCAGTTGGAGAGGCCTGATCTGATCAATCAGGTAGTCATGCCAAGCCCTAGCACCTATATGATTGTCCTGACCATATTATTCAAATTGCTCTAGCAACAAACAAGTACCCAACCATATTTTATTTTAAAGGTACAAGAAGGCAACAGCTAAAGGTCAATTGCAATGAGATAGCAATACTTGAAACCAAATAAAATGTGTGCAAAAAATGATTAATATTAAATAGAATAAGCAATACTAGAAACTATTTAACTATTAACAAACAAATAAGCTCTAATTCATTTAAAAATCAAGTTACCTATAAACTATTTACTTAAAAATCACACACACACACACACACACACACACACACACATATATATATATATATATAAGATATGGCATTAAATAACCCACAAGGGTTGATATACCATAAAACACCACACTAAATCAACTTGTTTGAAAATAAATCATTGTGTGTACAACTCCTGCTGAAAGTCCATGGAGTAATGGGTTAAATGAATGACATAATGGAATATTGGGAGAAATGGTAAAGAAGACCCCAGAAGATACACATTGCACTAGGATGGGCTATAAGTGCCAAAAACACATTTCACAGTGTTCATGGATTTAGTCCCAACCAACTTGTTTCAGTAGGAACCCCAACCTGCTCTCCTTTCAAAATGACAAACTCCCTGCATTAGGTATCTCCATCAGTGAAGTTGTTGCCAGTAACCTCAATGCCATGCATGCAGCTTGAAAACATTTTATAAAGTGCTAGTCTTTGGAAAAATTAAGACGTCCATTATGCCATCAAGTTAGAACTGGTATAACACAATCATACAAAAATGGTGATGTCTTTTACAAGAGAAATCTTTGTGTTAGATGGTCCAGGAGCTGTCATAGGGTGGGAGCATAAACAAGTTCTTGTTAAACATGGAGGTACATATGTAAGAGTGCACCCCTGTTTAATGCCTCACCCAGAAAAATATCAAAGTTCCTCTGAAATTGAATCAATAATTGAACCCACCACTTCACCAAGTGGGCCTAAAGAAACTTCAAACATATCAATTTCTAAAGAGAACAATGTAGAAGAAGAATTTGGGACCTCAAGTGATCATGTTAAACAACATCAAACTGTGAGAGATGGACCAACTAAACAAAACCCCATTCAAAAGACAAATGAGCTTCTGAAACCAGGACAATCTATTGAATGTAAGCTCACCAATGATAGTGATTCAGAATGGAAAAAATTGAATGTCATAAGCAGGGCAAACAAAGCCATAGGTGAAAACAAACATTTAATGAATGTGGCTTTGGAACAAGGCAAACCATTTTGGCTAGACTTTGAACATGGAGTATTAGAATGGAAAGCAAGTGAAATCAGACCAACAAGGGATAATGAACACACCTTTGGGGATGAAAAAAACAATGATTTCCTCCACTGATCATAACCTGGAAACAGTAAGAAAAGAAGAACTCTAAAGCTGGGTCAAAAATAAAGTTTACACCCAACTATCTGACCAAAGCCAACCCAGGATATCTACAAGATAGGTTTATACTTATAAAAATCTCAATGAAAAACAAGTCTGTAAAACCAGACTCATGGTTTTCAGGACAGGTATGTGGGCAATATAAGAAACAATTCTCCTGCATGATCTAAAGAAGGTCTACATATAGCCTTGGCCATAATGGCATCTAACCATTGGATGTGCAAGTAAATGGACATAAAAACAGCATTCCTGCAAAGCAAGGAGTTAGATCGATTAGTCTATTTGGATCCTCCACTGTGCCTCCAGGATACATTTAGAAGCTCTCCATGTGTGTATATGGCTTAGCTGATGCCTTAAGATCCTGGTACCTGACACTTAGGGAGGAATTATTGAAATCTGGAGCTGTAGTTTCAAAATATGATCAAGCCATATTTACATAGTATTTTGGAAACAAACTGTATGCTACTCACGTCGATTTTTGCTTTGCAGGGTAAGAGATCTTCCAGACCAGAGTCATGGACAGGCTTCATCGCTTATTTAAAATTAAATCTGAAGAAGTTCCAGAGTTCCAATACATAGGATTGAACATAAAGAAGAACCGGGATAATGTTAAGCTTGGACTGAATGAATATAAAAAAAAAAAATTAAAATGTATCCAAGTCGAAGAAGGCAGAAATTTGAAAGATAGAATATCTGCAATGGAAGTAACCAAAACCAGACAATTGATTGGCCAACTTATTTGGCTAGCCACCCAAACCAGGAAAATGTTGAATGCTTAAAACAGGCTAACAGGGTGTTAAAAAAAAGGAAAGAAAAGAAAAATCCCAAATAGATATTCCAAATTTAGGAAATTTTGAGCAACTAAAAATTGTTGCTTATAGTGATGCCACTTTTGGAAATCTAACTGATGGAGGTTCACAAGGAGGCTATATACTTTTTTGGTTGGAAACAAGGACAAGTATATGCCCATTACTTGGCAAACCAAGAGTATTAGAAGAGTCGTCAAAAGTACTCTAACTGCAGAAACTTTACCCATAGTTGACCAGGCTGAAACCTGTATTTTATATAGAAAATTCTTATTAGAGATACTGCAATTGAAAGACAATAGTGATAAATCAAAATTTTCTGCAAAACAGACAATTTCTGTCTCTACGATTCGGTACATTCCTCAATCCAAATTTTAAACAACAGACTTTTCATAGAGATGGCTATTTTGAGAGAAATGATTGAGAGAAAATAAATTGCAGAGATCTCTTAGATACCAACTGATGTACAAATTGCAGACTCCTTGACAAAGAAAAGAATGCCATCATTTAAGATCCTTGGGTTCATATCAGAGCCTAAAGAATCATCTGTATAATGTAAATAAACTCTTCATTTTCTTTTGCAGAACATATGATACTCTACTGAAAAGAAAAAGAAAAAAGAGGAAGAACTATTAATCCAATGGAGTAATCCCACTTGAGATCCCAGCAGTGAGGTAGCTTCTAACAGGAAGTTGTGAGACTGCCATTATTGTAAGTACAGTAGTTATTAGAGGAGAACGAAAAAATATTCTCTTTCCGTATATCCGCTGTTGTTGTGGTTTTGTAATTAATATTGTGCTCTATTATTTTTAAATTAACACTATTTATCCTGATTTCTAATATTTTTAGTTTTTAAATGTTTAAAAGGTGTTTATTATGAAACCAACTTTTTGACAAGCAATATTGAATCAATTTACAATCAATATTTTGAAAAATATTGCTCTACCATCAGAAATTCAATCTAGCTTTAAATAAGTAAAGGTGGTTTCTGAACATCTATTGTTATTTACTAAGCTTTGCCTAATCTGGCACACAGGCCTCAAGTTGATTACAGTACCTGCTGTTATAAAGTGATCACCCATCTGAGAACTGGGCAGGATCATCACTGCTTAACTTGAATGACATGATGTTGACTGGTGCCTTCAAATGTGATTTGACACTCATTTCTGAACTTTTGTTGGTTACCTTTTAATTCTTTTTCCTATTTATTGCATCAAATGCTGAGGAATATTTGGATTATTTTTGCTAATCATTTTTGTAGACAAACTCTAACTGAAGATATAAATGTTTAAATTCTTTTTATGACATCTATAACATGTTATAAACTAAAGTCTGAACAGAAGCATTGAGAAGAATACATTAAATTAATTTCAATAGTTATTTTTCAACTCCAATTCAAGTTATCAAAAGTATGTACTAGGTATGACACTAAATTGCATCTGTTGGAGGGCCTCCAAAAATCTAGGGAATGTGTAATGTTCTGTTGGTTGCCATTACACTTAAATCTACTCTAACCTAGAGTGATAGTACCTGTTATAATCCTATCTATCGGTTTAATAGATTGGTTTGAAAAATATTTGTATTGAATAGGAGAAACCATATAACAGTGCAAAAATATTATTATTATGAATAAATAAAATTGTTAACGTTAGGAATACTTGAAACCATTTAACTCTATGCTAATAATTTGTATTAGATAAGAATACTTGATATTGTATAACAGTGTGCCAACAAATGATTTTAGATATATAGAAGTGTAATCTTTTAAAATGCATAAAGAACATTAAAAAATATAGTTATTATTACCATGAAACATTTACAAGTGAATCAAATTTCCATATTAAATATCCCATAAGAAATTGATATGCCATTAACCAAACAAACAAAACAAACCAAAAGCAATGGTTGCATGTTTGAATATGTAGCCCTTTACATGGAGAAGGTTGCAAGTTCAATCTTTGACAAAATCTAGTTTTAACGTTAAAAACCAGTAACAAACTAAGGAGTCAAGTGCAGTATAAGGAAGAATATTTTTGGATAGATTTTAATAACTAATTTTTTTAAAAACTCAAGCTCAAGAAATAAAAATCAAAGTTTGGCTTTGTGAACCAGAGTTTTTATGGAGTAGTTGTTTATGTACAGAAGGCTAAACCTTTTGTCCTTGGTGATTCTACACTTTTCACTTTGAAATCATGATATAAACAAAAAACTGAAGAGCAAAGTGTAAGAGGAGTAATTTGGATTTCATCTGCAAAGTAGTCTTTTTCTTTAAAACTCCAACTCAAGATATACAAAAATTACAGTTTGCATCATGGTTTTGTACGGAAGCACTATTTTGGGGGTATTGGGTGGAAAGAACAAAAAGACATTTTTCACATGTCCTTTATGATGGTGAATTTCCAGGTAGTTTACCAAATCTATTTCTGTTTTTGCTGTTGTTTTGTTTTAAGAAAAAAAAATCAAGTTTATATGAAACATTCTGTTGCTAAAAATGCCTGTATAACATTCTGATTGACAAAAGTTCATTGGGTAAAAATGTAAATTGTTATTATAACAGATAAGATTAATTTTTCATGACTTGGAAAAAAACTCTTAAGAAACAACTGTACAAAAAATATAAATATGAACATGCAATGAATGTGGTTCCCTAATCTGTAAGTCCAAATAACCCTAGATGGGTGGTCACACCATTAAAATAATTTAATCTATCATTCAAATAAAAATGTGTTTATGTTTAGAAACAGAACCATCACATACTGAAAGAATAAAAACCTGCACAAAAAATTGACAAACAATATTACAGTATAAAATGGCAAGCAGTAAAGGCTGATACTCACTAGTTTGTCTCAAATTGAGGCAGAAAAGACTGAGAACAAAAATACCCCTAATTTTCTTAAGATTCTAGCCAAGTGAAATGTATAGGACTTTACACTCCTATAATTTAATTTGGGCAGTATGCCACTTGTTCTCACAACAAACATGGCGGACGCACACATATTCAGTCTCAGGGAAACCATTGGCCAGGAGAACCATGTGTCCTGCTTAAAACTACTTCTGCGCGTAAATTTCGTCTTGCGTTTTTTGGAGTCAATTCCAAGACACGTATTTTCAATAAATACGTTGTCTTCAAGCACGCTCTCTTTTTCCCAATTTTCATTGCAGCACTGACACACTCTCTTCAGTGTGACATTCTTCTTATTCATCAACAGGAGTGAAAAGCAAAAAAATGGATAAGCCTCGCAGACATTCATTCCTTCAATATACATTGACTATGAGACTTTTTCCAGTCTCAGAGAAACTGACTGTTTCAAACCACAAAAAGAAATAGACATTTTAAATATGTAATCCAACTTAATAGGACGTTTTCATCATTAACCTTTTTGTAGTTTAGTTGTGTTAGTTACACACACACATACACACACGACTATTTTTAATGTATCAATATCTGTTTTATTATAGTATATAAATTTGTTTTGTTTGTCACCTTGTTTTGAATGTTCCTTTTGTCCACACCGTTTCATATCTTTTACTCATTTGTTTCATATCTTCATTCATTCATGTACTTTTTTCCATGTGCCCATATATTCTAAATGCTAAACTAAACATTATATCAAACTTCAACATTAAAATTGTGGGGGACTAAGCATAACTACCAAATAACATGTACCCCTACAAATGGAATAAAACAAAGAAATCTAGAAAACAAAAAGCTGGTTATAATAATGAAACAATATTTTTTCTAGTTAAGTTTTGATTTTAAAAAGTCAACCACAAATGTCCGTTGAAAAAAGAAGTGAGATTGATAATTTAATTGTAAAATAGAAAGTGAGAATAGTTTGAATTATATCCTAAAAAAAATGTATGTCAGGTGTTGTGCCATAGCTAAAGATTTACAAGTCTTGTTAACATGTAGAGAAAAGTGACAAATAAACAAAAAAGCTTCATGGGTGAAAAAAATCCAATATAGTAATGAGTTTTATCCTTGGAAAAAAGAACAACTTAATTTGTTTAGGTTAATATGAAAAACATTTAAAATTCTATTTAATTTATATCAGGACTCAGATGCCTTTAGATAGTCATGATTACTGCAAATAAAAAGAAGCAACAAGGGGCACAGATGGTGAAGATAAGTGAGTAGAAAATTGAACCAATCTAAATCACAAACATTTTAATAAGCTTTTAATATCACTTATGCATCTTTCTCTTTAGATATTCAGACAAATATCTTCAACTATTCCAGTAAAGTTTTAAATAAGCGATTTTATGATACATTTTCAATAAGCAGTTCCCACGAGGAATTATCTTCAGTTCTTATCATCTGTATGAATAGAAGTTATCCAAAAAGAAGGAGCAGGTGGCTTCATCTTCTTCATATTTCTTATTTTATTTCATTCAGTTTATGGTGAATTAAATGATAAAATGCTGTTCTTTTCAGGAAATCATCTCTTAAATAAAATAAAAAATAATTAAAGGTAAACCAGTACAGTCAAAAAGATCTCTGACAGTATAGAGAGTCTACAAAAGAGATAGACAGTTTCAAAGATTACAAAAAGAAATATTTCAGATATTGAAACTCAAAGATTCATAGCTTTGTAGAAAAACAACTGCTGTTCACTAAGATTCGCTTAGTTTTACACAAGGATAGATGTATATGACATCCAGTGATAATCCTACTTACTCACAGTGGTCTGTTATAATTAAGGAATGATTTTTTTTATTTTAATAATTTTTTATTAATTACATTTTATCATTCAGTTTGGTTGGGCTTTGAACTATTCAGGTTAAGAGTTCAGGTGTGTAGTCAATTGGCACAGTTTATGCTCATGCACAAAGGATATGACAATCACCATTGTCATAATAAACCCCAGACAGGAAAGGGGCTGGAGTGTGGATGACATCATGCCCAGAAGAGATGGGCTGAGAATTTGGAAGATTTTGCAAAAGATTCAGTTGAGGTCTGACCATGGTGTTGAGAAGTTGAGGGTCGACCATGGTATTAAGAAGTTGAGGTATGACCATAGTGTTGAGAAGTTGAGGTCCGACCATGGTGTTGAGAAGTTGGGGTCCCGACCATGGTGTTGAGAAGTTGAAGTCTGTCCATGGAGTTGAAAGTTGACATTGGACCATGGAAGCAGACAGTTGAGTTCTCTGCCATTGTGGTGGCAGTTAGGTTTTGCGGGTCCCAACCAGCGAAGATGAATAGACATCTAAAACACCACAAGATGTGCCAAACGTTGGGGGTGTTGTTAGCATAGTATGATACGAAAGACTTTTAAGAATTGTGTCTCTCTCCTCGAGTCGAAGAACCAAAGTCAGAAGTTAATAAACCGTTTGTACTTGAAGCAAAAGAGTCCACCTATTGTGTTTTGTATTTGTGTGTATTACAGTTGTGATTGAGATCATCATGATTATATAACACTAGCTCATTAACCATTACACTATGTAAGGTGTCTAACTACAAATTACAGTTGCTTGATGTGTGCAACTCTTATCACATATTATCTGAAGGCAGTAACTATAAGGTAATTCATCATCAAGTATACAACTTGGTAATGGAGTTTGATCCCACGGTCAAACACTTTCAGAGATGAGGATTGACAGCTGAGAGATGAAAGGTCTTGAGCCAGCATGTGAACAAACCATCTGGAATCATGAATGTACACAGATTGATTGGCTGAAGGAAGTCATATGACCAGAAATAAGAAAAGGTTTGAGTTTTTTTAGTTAATTTGGGGTTTTTGAGAACCATGGAATTAGTTGGACATGTTTTAAGAGTCTTAACATTTAGAAACCCCTTTGAAAGGCTTTGATAGAAATAAAGAAGGTGCAAAGAGTTTCTCCTCTCAATAAATTTATTAAATGATGATTAGAGGACCACAGAAAAGGCTTGCTTAATCTATTCATGATATTACAATAAATGTGAGAATCAATATATAAATGCATGACTTTTGAATCCTGTCCAGTAGCAAGTCCAAGCAAGATGCCCTGCACATTATTACAAAAGTCAGTTTCCTCATAAACATACATTAACATATTTTCATCTACAGTTGCATATTGTTTCAGGTAATCTGAGTTAATGGGAAGGGGACAGACAAATAACTTGCCTCTAACATATCTCCATCAGAAAAAGTAAAAAGTAGTTAAATCTGGACTTCATGGTTGGAATAGAGAAAAAACTTGTTTTTTGCACTCTGACAGACAATAGAAAACATGGTGCTGACAAAAGCCTTCATGATAAACTTCAAGAGTTTCTCAATAAAAATATGTATCATGAGAGTCAATATTCAAATGATTTTTTAAAGATAAATTGTTAAAACTATTTATTTCTTTTGTAGACACCATATATAATGCTAAGTATGAATTGTCACATTGTAAGGAATCTTTTGGTATGGTAAATTCTTAACATAACTTTTTTAACTAATTAAGAAGAGAGTGCATTACCAGTCTTCCTCATTATTTTCAGTCAAAATTTTTAATAATTATCATTTATAAACTCTGTAACGTGATCATATATTTGTATATATCAATGTATATCAAGATATCTGGGTAAAAATATATGCTTATAAGTGTGTGTGTATCTGTTTTATAATAATCAAGTTGCAAAGTAAAAACTAAAAAACTGCCTGACTCTATATACATATACATATATATATATACATACATAGATAAATATATGTGAATATGTATATATATATATATATATATATATATTGTCATCCACAGACAGACTGTTTCATTGGATCACAACTTTTCAGTGTGGCTACACACACAGGATGCTTCAAGCTGGGATCAAAACCCGCCTAACTTTATACTAGACATGGTATCTAACCTCTCAACCTTTTTAGTGACATACATCAGCTCAGGAATTATAATGCATAAGTGTTAGCTTTCATTTGTTTACATTTTGTACAATTGGATTCCAGAGTGGATTCATTTAAAGAGTTTTGCATATATGTACATACATATAAGTAAATATATATACCAGTAAGTTGACTGACTGTAGTGAAGGCAACCCGGGGCTCCTTTTCAATAGCTACTACACTGAGGTGTAAGCAAGGACACTACTCCTTTCCCTGGATTGCTCCAATTACACTTGATCTGTACCTTATAATACTGAGTGTTAAGCAAGGAGGCATCAAGTACTATTTTTTGAATCTTCGGTATTACTCAACCTGGGATTGAACCCCTGTCTTCTGGGCCATTGGTAAACACTCTAATCATTATGCCAATGGGCTGTACAGAAAGAAGAGCCATAGTTGAACATTCTTGTTGTAGCAACACACTAACACATCTCATAAAACTAAAAAAAAAACGATTCAGATTTCTATTTCAATTTCTATGCATGTGAGGCTCATCTAAAGTTGAGAGGTGTGTAACAAATATAAATATGGACAAAACAGAGGCCTGAGCAGTCATTAATTAGCAACAAAAGAACGGCATGACATCCAAGAAAATCCATGAGGACATAGTGCAGATACATGCTGAGGACTCCTCTTTCTATGTAACTCTGAAGAAGTAGGCTTTGAAATTCAAGCAGGGCAGGAACAGCATAGAAGTTGACCCTCAGTTTATCCCAAAACCTCAACCCCTGAAGAACAAGTTGATGCCATTCAAAGTGTAATCTTAGATGACAGACATCTAACTGTCTAGCAGATAGCTAAGTCTAGAGGCCTTAGTTCTGGTTTGTCCATACTTTTATTAAGTGAGATCTTGGGGGATGAGCAAGCTTTCTTTCTTGCTTTTTAATTTTTTCATTCCAACTCATTCAGGTTATCATTTCTTTAACAGTGAGGAACAGAATGTATCAAAGACTATAATAAAAGATAAGCTCTCAGTGAGACTTCAACCAATGCCCTCTTATGCCTCAGAGAAGCCAAGTAAATCAAAGCAGCTGTTCTATGAAATAAATTGTTTTTGCCTATGTCCAAATCAAGACTATGAACCAATCCTTTACTTTGTCTCAAGATATTTTGGTGCAATGTTTGTTACTATAATCTTTATCCACTTGATCATTTCTCATAAATGCAATAGAAATTAATACACATTACACACACATAGTGAGTTACATCAAAATAAAAACAACTAAAAATTTAAAGTTGAAAGGAAATGCTTGTCAAAGTTAATAATAAATAATAATAATAATATGGAGGAGAATAGCAAGTGTAGTCTATGTAAAAACAAAGATGATAAGCAAATGCAGAAAACTAGCACAAAAGAAATACAAAAGTAGGTATAATTGGGTGGGGAAGGTGATCCAGTGGGAATTATGCAAGAGACTAAAATTTGATCATCCAAACAAATAGTATATAACCAAAGCAGAACTTGTCCTAAAAATATAAGATACACAAAGTTCTCTGGGATTTTGAGATATTAAAAATCACCCCGTTCAGATCAGAAGAACAGACCAAGTTTTAATTAACAAGAAGAAAAGAACTTGACAACAAGTAGATTTTGTCTTTCCAGCAGATCACAGAGTGAAACTAAAAGAAAGTAAAAAAACTGAGCAAATACTTGGACCTTGCTAGTGAGCTGAAAAGTTGCTGGGGTCCTTGGAAAGTTGAAAAGCAACTGGGTGAACAGGATAGCAGGAAAAGAATTAAGACTGTTCAGACCATGGCACTGCTAAAATCAGCTAGAATACTTAGACATATTCTGGAGAACTGGAGATTACTACTGGTATGAAAAACTTACAAAGAGGATAACGAAAATAATGATTGACAATGTTTCATCTAAAAATAGAAATAAATAAAAAAAACTTAATTTTCAGTTTAACAAATTTTACTTATAAAAACAAAAACTTCAAAACTGCATTTATAAAGCTTTCTTATAGTTTGATAATTTTGGAAAAAATGTACAGAAATGTAGAACGCAACAATATACAACAGCAATAATAGTGACAATAATAACAGCAACACTTACCTGAGACACATGGGAATATCAGAAAAAAACTTGGTCCCCTCAAGCAAGAAGGTGCGCACAGTCGGGGGATTCTCCTTGACATGCCAGGGCTGGCTACCCGTCGCCTTCAAAGTAGGAGAAAAGACCACAAAGCAGGCACTGTACATATGCAGAAATGTACAGATACTATATTTCAGCAAAGATGCATGCATGGATGTGGGTATACTGCCCCCTTGCTTTCCTAAGCCCATGACATCACCACCCTCGCTCATCGATCCTATAAGATGCGATGCTGCTCATTCAAAACCACGTCTTTCTGAAGTAGACCTCTCAGAAAAACAAAATACAAAATCAGGGTTGATGGCTCCGGAAGAATTACACTTAGGAACCGTCGCTTCCTCAAAAAGTACGAGCTCAAGCCTACACCAACCCCGATACCAAGTGCGACACTAGGACCAACAATCCCATCAACTGATGCTACAGTCACACATCCCCCATTGTCTCCCTGTGATAGCACATGCACAGCAACCAGACCCCAACAACAAACCACACATATATCCCCACGACTTCGATCATCAAGGATTCCCCGAGCTCTCTCTAGGTTACTACCACACAACAAACCAGGCATAAAAGAGAGACACACCTCCCAAGCAACCCGGCCCACCCGTGGGGGGGAGGGGAGATGTAGAACGCAACAATATACAACAGCAATAATAGTGACAATAATAACAGCAACACTTACCTGAGGTCCGGCATAATCAATACTAATGCTTACTGGACAGGGTTCGTATTTATGAACAAACTTATCCAATGAGATGTTCTAGCCAATCACAATCCAAGGAATGGACCGGCCAATGTATGCACATTGGAATCTCCCAATGTGCCATAAATAGCTCTTTCATTGAGGACTGATTTAGTTTGGTCTTCGCCTTGCTAAAGACGTTGCTCTTAGCCTAGCTACTGACTACAAGTGTGTTTCGTGATTCAACAACAATCAAGTATATACATTAAAGGTGTAGTCTATCAAAATGTCACACTGCTGATAATTTTATGTAGAGCTGAAACCAGAACAATGTAAAGAGGAAAAGAGTGAAAGGATATCATGCCCTTTAATAAGACATTTACATATTATAACAGATATTAAAAGGAAGGATAATTTAGAATGAAGATTTTCAAAAACAACTGAGTATACACCCCAAAGTGAAATCCTTGAAATTCGGTATAACCTCAGGCAAACAGGTTATATCAGCAGCACAAGGTCATAGAAGTTCATAAATTCCAAATTTAGCATTCAGATAAAGCAGTGAGACTAGTTAACTCTTTGCTCTCTAGATATAAGTAAGTTGGTGACCAGAAGGCTCCCTTTTCAATAGCTTCTTCACTGAGGTGTAGGGGAGGGTGCTACTCCTTTCCCTGGATTGCTCCACTTTACCCTAGATACGTACCTTATATTGCTGAGTGTTAATCAAGGAGGTATCAAGTACCATTATTAAAGTCTTTGGTATGACACGACCTGGGATTAAACCCAGATCTCTGACCATTGGTGAACACTCTACCCACTAGACCAATGAGCCGGTCCAAGGACCAATTTGAGTATTCAGTAATAGAATTCTGAACAAAACTAGTTATTCACAATTTAAATAAATATTTTCAGAGAAAGGAAAACAGAGTCATCAAAAATATACAGAAGGATTTTTTTTCTTTCCATAAATTATCTGAACAAAATTCATGAAAAGATATTTTCACTAACAGTGTAAGCATATAAGTCTTGTTTGGCGGATCAGTAATAAAAAAAATTCTATATTTTTCTTTAATAAAAGATTAATTCTATTCATCACAATATTACTTTAGAAACAAAATTTCATTAATAACAAATATTAAAAGTGATTTGATAAAGACAATGAAAAAAAATCAAAATGAAATATACATTAGAATTTTAACTAGTTTGAAGATTAGCACCATATCTGATAAATTCCCCCCCCCCCACAAAATCATTTTCGTCTGAATAAAAATATTTCATTGAAAAGTTTATTTTCTTCTAAACTAAAGATACCATGATGTTATTTTTCTAGTGGACAATTTTACATTCAAAATGGATACAGTTAGGTATCATTTATTACCAAACTCTATAGCATTGAAGCTGTAATCAAAACTAAAACTGCACAAATATATACAAGGGGTCTGCTTGGAAGACTCTGTAACCAAAAAAATGAATGCATATTAAAGAAATTTTAAAATCCTAGCATTTTCAGTTTAGAAGAATTTAAACTTTTTCTAAAAAATATGAGGGGTGTACTTATATAGGGTCAACAGTGTACTCATATCTTTATTTATGGTCACAGAATCTTTAATCTATAGGATTAATTTTTGAAGCAAAAGTTTGCTCCTAGTCCTATCTCTTATATTTGAATTTTAACCTTACAAAATTTTTACTCATGCTGTAATTTTGTTCTAAAAATTAGATAATCAAATCTCAACCTATCTACAAGTATATAAAGAAACTGATATTAATAATCTTCTTTTTTGATGGGAAATAAACCTTAGATAAGTCTAAAAAACAGAATTAAAAAAATCTCATCTGAATGTAAAATGCTAAAAAGATCTGTAAAATGTAAAAAGATGTTATAAGAAAAAAATGATATCACACACACACACACACACACTATTTAATAAGATTTTTTATCGCTGTGTTTGGCATTTGCAGTAAATAGTCGATTGGTGGGTTGGTTGAAGATTTGCACAAGGGTATTTCAAGATGATCAAAACTATCATCCGTGTTTTACTTTAGCAGAAAACTTTCTCAACCAAATTAAGTTTAATCTCACATCTTTAGCATCTGAATATCAAGCTTTACAAGTTTGGTTCAGATCAATAAAAACTTCCCAAGTTAGCCTAGTTAGTTAGGGCTGTAGAATATGCTGACTGCATCTTTGCAGAGAGATTAGATCCCCACCTCCAATGAATGTCCTAAATATGACACAAAATTGTATCTGATGTTGGAGCTAAACACTTGGAGCATTGGGGAATGTGGAAAACACCTTTATTGCCATTCTAACCTGGACAGGTAGTACTTGTTAGAGTTCCATCTATAAGTCAAATAGAACTGTTTAAATATCTAACTGTGGACAAACAACTGACTGACGTTGAATTGAATTGTTATTGATAGTAATACTTGAAGCCATTAAACTGTGTGCAAATAAAACTATTAGTGTTAGAAAGCAATACTTGAAACCATCTGTGTGCAAATAAATGAGTTCTGGCTTATTTAAAATGTTACTTATAACCTATTGGTTTACAAATTATATACCTTAAATATATATATATATATATATATATATATATATTTGCATTTAAATGTAGACTTTCTAATTGGCTAAAGTGTCTTCCAGGTAAATATTTATATATATATATATATATATATATATAAATATTCACCTGGAAGACACTTTGGCCAATTAGAAAGTCTACATTTAAATGCAAATGTTAAGCAGATGATTTTACAAGACACGAAAATCAATGATTCAAATAGACAGTTACCAAAGATTTACCTTTGAGCAGAACTTCATAGCAACAGATATGTTCCTTCTAAAATTTTCTAATGACCTTGGACGACTATGTCATTAATATATACATTTTAACGCTTCGACAGCACGTGTATGTTCTAGAATTCCTATTCTAAATTTTGACTTTTGGGAGTGGGAGAAGGTTTAGACGTTAATCTTTTTTTTTTTTGGTACAATTAATTAAAATTCACTTGGTTTTTAGTTTTTAAATAGTTCGTGTTTGGCTGCCAAGTTGTTGTTGTTGTTGGCGGGGGCTACACATATTTCAGTAATTAAACAATTATACTAGTCATAGAACTAAGGCTCTAAATTTAAAACAACTCTATTTTGTCCTCTCAAAAATATTCACCTGGAAGACACTTTGGCCAATTAGAAAGTCTACAATTAAATGCAAATGTTAAGCAGATGATTTTACAAGACACGAAAATCAATGATTTAAATAGACAGTTACCAAAGATTTACCTTTGAGCAGGACTTCATAGCAACAGATATATGTTCCTTCTAAAATTTTCTAATGACCTTGGACGACTATGTCATTAATATATACATTTTAACGCTTCGACAGCATGTGCATGTTCTAGAATTCCTATTCTAAATTTTGACTTTTGGGGGTGGGAGAAGGCTTAGACATTAATCTTTTCTTTTTTTTTTGTTTTTTTTTTGTACAATTAATTAAGATTCACTTGGTTTTTAGTTTTTAAATAGTTTATGTTTGGTTGCCGAGTTGTTGTTGGTGGGGCTACACATATTTCAGTAATTAAACAATTATACTAGTCATAGAACTAAGGCGCTAAATTTAAAACAAAGCGCCTTAGTTCTATGACTGTTGCTATGTATGTGGTTTGAGTGTGGGTCATGGTTATCTTTCGATGGCTGTTTTTATTCTCATCTATAGAAGCCACTCTTATAGATGAGCAGTAGTAGTTCCCCGATCGAACTGACAATCCTGAGCGTTAAGCTGCAGGGTTCACACGTCCATCATGCTGCTTCCCATGTGTATGCGGGTAAAAAAGGGGTGCGTCCTGCTGAGGTTGGAGCCCTGGCCTCAGTGTTCGAAAAATCAGCTACAGAGCTCAAACTCAAACAAAAACTACTAAAATGCAAACAAACAATACAAATAGCAACATTTAACGTTAGAACCCTAAATAGAATAGGTCAACTACCAGAACTTATCGCATCAGCCGTAGAACATAAGATAGACATAATTTGCATACAAGACCATAGATACACGCACACCGAAGATATCAAATATCACCAAACAGGCAATGGATGGACGCTGGCCTCTGTATCAGCTTGGAAAAACTCTGTCAATGCCATGGTAGGAGGAGTAGGAATGCTTATGGGACCTAAAGCGATAAAAACACTTAATAGCATTGAGAGAATACAACCTAGGATGATGACAGCCACATTTAATGGCAACCCCAGAGCAACAATCATCTCATGCTACAGCCCTACCAATATTAGCGAAGAAATCAAACTAGCCACCTTCTATGATGAGCTATCCTCTCTAGTGCATAGCATTCCGAAATACAACTCGCTAATCATTGGAGGAGATATGAATATCCAAATCGGGAAAAACAGACATAACAAATACAGCCTACACAACACATCAAATAGAAACGGACAACATCTAACAGATTTCATGATAGAAAATAGATTAACTTGCCTCAATACAAACTATCAAAAAAGGGAGGGAAAATTATGGACCTACACATACGCGAAAAACAGTAAAGCACAAATAGACTACGTCTTTATAAATAAGAAATGGAAAAATAGCACAATAAATTGTGAGGCATACTCCTCTTTCGAGGGTGTGTCATCCGATCACCAAATAGTCACGGCAAAAATACGACTAAGCCTATGAAAAAATGCCACACGAACAGCGACCACTAAACACTATAACTGGGCCCTCCTTAACAACAGAGATATTAGAGATAAATAGGTATTAGAACTAAGAAACAAATTTGAGACACTACAAGAGAAGGAAGAAAAAATACCCCAAACAACGAATATGAGAATTTCGTTAATGCACACCTCAAGGCGGCATCGAAGTGTATTCCAACAAAACCTAGAATGAAATATAGAGCCCCATTGGAAACGGAAGAGGTTAGAGAAAAACGTGCACTTGTGAAAACTGCCTCCAAAAGCTACCGGAAGAACTCAACAATTGCAAATGCCCGGATACTAAAAAAGGCACAATATCAATTAGCAGGCATATATCTAAAAGAACGGAATTCATACAAAATAAGATAGATAAGATTAGAGACTATCTAGGATAGCCTGGCAAACAATAAACGAATTAAGTGGAAGGAAAAGCACAGCCAAAGCAAAACTGAAAGCGGCAAATCAACAAGAAAGAATAAAACTGTAGAAACAGCATTTTGAAAACCAACTAGCTAACCCTCCGAATGTTACGCAGGAACCAATCACCAGAATTATCAGTAAGCAATTGGACATTAAACTAGGGCCGTTTACTAAAGAAGAACTTGACTTGGTTCTTAGAAAAATTAAAAATGCAAGCTGCAGAGCTTGACGAGATTCCCCCAGAAGTGTGGAAGACGAGACAATTCGATGACATACTGCTCCTACACTGCAACGCAGTCTATAACCAAAATCCGATAGACAGATGGACGAAGGGATGCATCCTCCCCTTCCTTAAAAAGGGTGACCTCGGATTAGCCAAGAACTATCGAGGTATAACACTTACATCCATAGCAGCCAAAATCTACAATGCCCTACAACAAAACTGCATAGTACCCCAAATCGACAAAATCCTGAGGAAAAACCAAAATGGCTTCAGAAGAAACAGGTCCATGACCTCACAAATATTGACCATTCTAGAAGGCGTAAGGGCAAAAAACTTACAGGCGACATTACTATTTGTTGATTTTACCAAGGCCTTCGATTCCATTCACAGAGGAAAGATGGAACAAATCCTACTAGCATATGGCCTACCAGAAGAAACCGTAGCAGCAATAATGATTCTCTACAGAAACACCAAAGTGAAAGTGCATTCACTGGATGGAGACACAGAATACTTCGACATTGTAGCAGGATAACATTAGGGAAAACGGCTTCGTGCTGACAAAGAAAAGAAGCAGAAGGTACCCCACAAGAACAATTACTGACGCCGACTATGCCGATGACATAGTGCTACTCGCCAATACACCCAAGAAAGCCGAAACACTACTGCATAGTTTGGAACAAGCCACTGCAGGCATTGGACTCCATGTTAATGCACACAAAACTGAATTTATGTGGTTTAATCAGAAAGGCGACATCTCCACACTAGACGGAACCTCTCTGAAATTAGAAGACAAATTCACCTACCTAGGAAGCAGTGTCTTATCAACCGAAAAAGACATCGACACACGGCTAACGAAGGCATGAACAGCTATCGATAGGCTTTTGATCATAGGGAAAACAAACCTGACCGATAAAATGAAATGCAGTTTCTTCCAGGCTGCGGTCATGTCGATACTGCTATATGGATGCACTACATGGACGCTGACTAAACGGTTGGAGAAGAAGCTAGACGGCAATTATACAAGAATGTTAAGAGCAATATTGAACAAGTCCTGGCAGCAACACCCCACAAGGCACCAACTATACGGTCACCTACCACCTATCATGAAAACTATACAAGCTAGAGGAACCAGACATGCCAGACACTGCTGGAGAAGCAAGGATGAGATCGTAAGTGATGTACTACTGTGGACCCCCGCATATGGCCAATCAAAAGCAGGACAGCCAGCTCGAACATACATACAGCAGCTATGTGATGATACAGGATGTAACCCTGAAGACCTACCAGAAGCGATGAATGATAGGGAGACGTGGAGAGAGAGGGTCGGGGATATCCATGCTAGCCGCACGACATAATGATGATGATGATATATATATATATAATGCCAAATCCTGTTTATATATATATATATATATATATATATATATATATATATATATATAAATAAATAAACAAGATTTGGCATTAGATAAACTACAAGGGTTGATATGCCATAAACCCAACCAACCAACTTCCAAAATTGACAGATGCGATAATGACATTATCTTCATGATTAGGTTGTATGTGGAATGCTAGTAATTCATAAATGAATGAAAACAAGATATTATAAGCACATGTGTCTGTATATAGAAATATAGTTATATTTTTTACTGGGACCTTATATCAAAACTCCAGGTTATCAGTTCTGGAGACATAAGTATATAGTTTAATTTCAAAAGGCTATTCTTCCATGGTATACCACTTCATTGCACTTAACAGTATAGACTCAATCCTTGCTGCTTGAGGGATCTCAAAATAAATGCTGACAAATCTTTTTTTCCAATCAACATGTATGCGTGAGAGCCCTCACAATAAATTTAAACTTGTGTGAAGCAGTAGCTAGAAACCTACACCTTTTATCTATTCATTTATATTTTTTAGATGAAACTCTGTCAATCATTATAGTTAATAATTTTGACAAACAATATCCTTCATTTTTCAAATTCTAGTATTTACTTATTGCAGTTCACTCATGTTATCACTCCTGCAACAACAAAGAACTAGATGCATTGGAAACAAGAATAAAGAATAAGCTCTTGGTAAGACCTAAATTCACATCACCTCCTGACACAGGCAAACCTGGTTCTACATACAAGCTTCTTTAAAATCAAAGCTACAAGATCCTGAATGGTATCACAGAAGTCTAACATCTTCCAAAAAATGATAATCCAATTGAGTTTTGATAAAAAAAACAAGAATTAGGGAAAGGAAGGATAATACTAATCAAAATCATTAATAACAATGACAAACATTTTTGTGTGAATTTATTTGAGTAATACATTCCTGTTATATATCACATTTATTATAACATACTATCATATTTACCAACCCATATGTGCATATACAGACACATATATATATATATATATATATATATATATATATGCCATTTTTACTGTAGATACGATATCAGACTATGAACTTTTCAGTGAACCCTCATAAGTACAATATGATTGAAAAAACAGCTGTTAAAATCTTTTGTGAATTTCTGGAAGATATTTAAAAACTTGTAACATAAAAGATATATCAGCAAATCAGTTATTCTTCATTAAATGCAATATTACCTTCTTCATATTTAAAATTCTTATTTTAATTACATTTCTAATAATTTTATTTCATTCAAGTTTTAAAAGAATAAACAAAACTTTCTAATTATTTGTCGATCTAATCATTTAATGTTTAATATTATCTTCATAAAAGCAAAATAAAATCATTTCTTGTATTTAAGTTGATTTTCTTCTGGAAATAATTACACAAATTAACTGGCTCAAGATAAAACTGTAAAATGTTCAGGATTCTTATACTGTACCAATTTCACTTTGTAATTATTCATGTTTGTACAATGACAGTCAGACAATAACAAGATTTTAAGTCAATACAAAGGTATTCTTATTTTACAAGTGTTTAAAAGGTCATTTCATTAGAAGTCAATAGCCAGAGGTGTCATTAAGAAAAGTTATAGTCTTTATAAAAGTCTTCTTCCATTACAGCATGGTACTTAAAATACAGCAAATGTATAGCCTGCAGAGAAGTAAATCCCCTCCAAAAAAGGGATGTCCTTTTCATGACACTAAAACTGCATCCAGTTATGGGACTCCAGTTCCGGAACTCTGAGGTGTGTACTCCTTTGTTGGTATTACTCCCAGGTCCATTCTAACCCAGAGAGGTAGTACTTGTTAAATTTCCATCTATTGAGCAAGTAGATCTCTTTGAAAATTATTGGAATGGAATAGGTGAAATCATATAACTGTATGCAAATTATTTATATTAGATAGGAATACTTAATACAATATAACTGTATGCAAATAAATTCTTATCATTGTAAAGAGTTACTTGAAACCAGATAATCACTTGCCAAAGATTCAATTAAGTATTAAATAACTAATATAGGCTGACATATAGTAAAACCAACTAACTAACCAACTGACATCACAGAAAGCAACCCAATGTGGCAGGAAATGATAAAAGTAGAACAGATACATTAAGAAATTTAAATGGGAATTTAGACAAATAATTTAATGAGAAAGCTCACACAGAAGAGCTAAAAGACAAAAAATTAGTTTGAGTTGTCAATCAGGTATGACACATCTTGAAACATGAAGTAAAATGGTAACTAAGTAGGCTCTTCATGTGGGTTTTAATTTATACAAAAACCTTTTACAGCTTCCTATCCATTGTTATCTTCCAATGAATATATAGCAACTGTGAAAAAGATGAATTTTCAACTTCTATCATCCAGAGAAAAAAAAAAAAATTTAATCTTCAAACTGGCTGATTAACTTGTCCCACTCTAATCGTAAAAAAAGTGCTTTTTCTAAACTATAATTTTTTGTAACTTCTGGTTTACTAATGTTTTAAGGAGGAAGTTCCTATGGCATAGTGGAATATGACATGGTAGAAAGTGAATTTGAACTCCAGTCATATGATTAAGTTTACCTTCAAATGAATACTCTTGTGAAAGGAATGAACCCTCTTATCCTCCCAGTTATGAGTTAAAGAATATCATTACTGTTCTACAAAAATTGCTTTGCCATGAAATAACCCATAAAAACTGAAATGCCATAAAACAAAGAAATCAACCCAAACCTAATTTTTTAAGAAAATGGGGGACCAATCAACATATAGGTTGTGTGTGTGTGTGTGTGTGCGCGTGCACATGTGAATGTATCTGCCTGCCTAAAACATCTGTATATATAAAATAGAAAAAGAAAGTAAAAATATTGACAAACAGTAGAACAGTCCTCATATACTTACATGTTTAGGTTACAAGGTTGAAGTTGATGTCAGTAAACATGTTTATAAGTAATCAATATTCAATTACCAAACAAAAATTATAATAGATCATTTATAAGATATTTTAATGTTTATTCATACCATCTTCAGATATAATATATAGATATTTACAAAATCCCTCTCAACTCCTGTTTATTAAATATAAATGTTTTGTTACAATCACCTTCATCCTTTATGTATTAAAATTATATCTTGTAGACAATATACAAAAGAGTGCTAAAATATTCTAGGCACAACCAAGGGAACTTTTCTTCTTTTATCAATTTTTTTGGGGTGGTGAAGGTTAAAGAAACTTGAGAAATAATGTGTCAAGTGTGTTGAACTGTATGTTTTATGGGTCTCAGTCATTCTCACCTTAATAGGATTGACAAAGGCCACTGAAAAGTTCAGTGCCATCTTTAATATAAGACAGCAACAACACTAATTTTTTGACATAGTAATAGTTTTACCATATTAACTGAGTAAATTTTAAATTAAACAAGATCCCTTTGGTTTATTAGTCCATTATTGACAAATTATAATGATAATTTTTACCAAATTTTCTTAGGTTTTCTAATGTTCATTTGCTTCTAAGATTTCATCATCATCATCATCATGTCGTGCTGGTAGCATGGATATCCCTGACCCTCTCTCGCCACTCCTCCCTATCGTTCATCACCCTAGGCAGGTCTTCAGGACAACATCCCGTATCCTCACATAGCTGCTGAATGTATGTTCGTGCTGGTCGTCCTGCTTTTGCACGGCCATGTGTGGGGGTCCATAAGAGTACCTCTCTTATGAGTTTGTCCTTGCTTCTCCAGCAGTGTCCTGCATGTCTGGTTCATCTAACTTGAATAGTTTTCGTGATAGGAGGCAGGTGGCAGTACAGTTGGTGTCTTGTGGGGTGTTGCCACCAGGACTTGTTCAAGATTGCTTGCAGCATTCTTGTGTAATTGCCGTCTAGCTTCTTCTCCAGCCGTTTTGTTAGAGTCCATGTAGTGCACCCATGTAGCAGTATTGATGTGACCACTGCCTGGAAAAAACTGCGCTTCATTTTATCGGTTAGGTCTGATTTCCATATAATCGATAGCCTATTGATAGCTGTCCATGCTTTCGTTAACCTCGTGTCGATGTCCTTTTCGGTTGATGCAATTCACTTCCTAGGTAAGTGAATTTGTCTACTAGTTTAAGAGGAGTTCTGTCAAGAGTGGAGATGTCCCCCGTTTGATAATAGCACATATATTCCGTTTTGTGTGCATTAACATAGAGGCCTATAGAATTCCAATACTATTTTCTATTAAACAGTTGATTAACCCATGTCATTTGTCATACAACTTGACACCATATTCCAATCATTTCAATAGTTCAACTTTTATTTAGATTGATGTGGATTAATGTTTATGCTTAATACCACCACCATTTAGTGATTATCTTTTAAGCTACTGTAGATAAGAGTTACATGCAGGTAAAAGAAACTGAAATTTTCCAAAATTCAGAAATCCTTACTAATACTAGTGAATGCCAAATAAATTACACTGGTGGTCACAGAAATTTCATATGCTCTCTAGTAGTTTGATCTAAATTTTAAGAAGTCACAAATCATTAATTGTAAAAACCTTTTCCATATATATGAGAGAATGACTGAGGTTATATATGAAAGAATAGACACATTGGAAGAAGACCATTTTTATATATAAATAAATTTGTTAATCTTGACCAGTTTTGGTTTTTAGCCATCATTAGAGGATATTTATTTTATGACTTTACATTTCTAGACTGAAAAGTGAATGAATATAGCAGAATTGGCTTCACATGTAAATTACACTTGAACTTTAAAACTTGATGATTTAAGCATTGAACTTGCATGTGTTCATAGCTTCAATTGTTTTGGTTTTCTGTTGTTCAACAGGAAGATCAGTCTAAGAGCTAACACATTTTTAAGTAATGAATTATCTGAACATTTTAGTAAGCATTTGAGAGTAAAAATGTCATGTTTTTTTAGGTTTAGTTTGTTATTGAATCCATTTGGGGTAAGGATCTTAAGACATAATATTTATTTATTTATATAAGTTGAAGTACATATCTAAATAGGTAAGAGATCAAAACTTTACTTGCAGACACAATGAACCTAACAGTCAATTGTCAAAAAGCTTTCTACTTATTTTATTCTTATAAACAATGTCATTTTACAAACATTGTTATCATTCAAAAATTTAAACCAAATGGTTTCAAAATTCATCAGAAAATATATTTTGCATATCATTTTATCAATCTAATACTATTCATCACAGAATTTTATAAATAATGTTTTTTGTTTTCGTTTTAATTTAAGTGATAGATTTATTGATTTAACATTTTTGTTTTTTGTGCAGATTGTTAGTCCTAACTAAACAATAATGCAATTTACATATCCAGTTTGAAGAATTATCTAAACTTAATTTGTAATGTTTAAATGATTTTATATAATTATTATAGAATTACAATTGATTTTTTAGAAAGTGTGTAAGTTCAAATTCTGTATGATTAGTTTCATTTCACAGTAACATGTCTTTTTACTCATTATTGTTTATTATAAGGGACCTCTATGTTATGTGATCCCTTCTTTCCCTATTAGGAATTTTAATCAGTTAAAAAACAAAAACAAAATGATAGTTTGGTAACTTGCATTCTGCTTACTATCAGTACATTTTCCTTATGGGTTGATTCAGCTTCCTTTCATCAAATACTTCTAGTTTACCAAAATATATTGACTTTATCACTTATCTCAGATACACAGAGAGCAGAGAAGCTAGTGAAATTCATTATGCGAATGGGAATGAATGCAGATTTATCCAGTCCAACTAAAAGAGAATCATAAGATTTGAGACGTGAATTTCACCACGGCAAAGGTTAATCCAAAGCAGAAGGAAACTCTTATTTCTGACAAAGAAAACAAGATCTTATCATGAGTCATGAAGTAAAGGAAAATCAATGAAATGATAAAACTCAGCTCTGAATTGAATGGCCCTGATTGGTTCCCATTTTTAGCCAACCTTAACACAGGGTAGCTTTAATTTACTATTCTTTAAAAAATAAGGTTTAAAACTAATTCTCACAAATTTGCAAATCATGCACAATTCAACTTATTCAAATAATCGTGTATGAGCATGCATATTCTTAATCAATAAGGAACAATTAAAGCCAAACTAAACAAAATATATATATATCAAACAGAATGCATATATTCACAAACTTCCCTTATAGTAAATCTTAGGTAATAATCTAGTAAGAGATTGTAGGAAACAGAAAGCAAAAGTTAATGATGATAATGGTAAGAATACAACATCAATTCTGTCAATTCAAAATAGATTCAAGTTAACTGATCACCAATATCTAAAAACCAAAGTTTTCTTGTAAAATTTTTTGTTATAAATAAAAAGTTCTCAATATCAAACAACAGAGCAATTTAATCTCTATTCACACAAAATTGCAACTCAGTTTAATACTATGAGGCAGTTGTGAGGCAATTAAATTGAAGGCAGTCTCACTAGTCATATGGGGTTGCACACACTTTTCTCTACTGAAGTGACTACCTTCAATAATTTTTAATCACCTGATGGTGGGAAACAATGAACTTACAAAAACAATAAAACAACTTATTTCACCATACTTATCTAGAAAATATAGCATAAAATCTACACACAAATTAATTCAAGTTCTTCATACAATTAAACCCAATAATGGCATGTTAGCCTCACTGGATGTAGAAAATCTATTCACGATTATACATGTAAAAGAAACAATTGATATTATCATAAATAATATTTATAATAACCCATCTCTCCCTCCTCTTAAAATCAACCCTAATATACTTCTTAACATTTATTACTGAAGTTCCATTTCATGACCATCTTGGTAATATTTATGTTCAAACAGATGGGGTATCTATGGAATCTGTCCTAGGCCCAATCTTCAGTGATTTCTACATGTCAGACCTCGAAAATAAAATATTTAATAGCATTAGAAAACCTCCAATATACTTAAGATATGTTGATGACATCCTTATTCTTACTAATAATATTAACGAAATCAACATACTACAAGACACCTTCCCAAAAAATTCAGTTCTTAACTTTACTCATGAACTAAACAAAAACAATAAAATTTCTTTTTTAGATGTTCTCATTGATACAAACAATAATAATAACTTCACTACCTCCACTTACAAAAAAACTCTCTAATAATAACTCCTGTACCCTCAACTTTAAAAGTGAATGCCCCTTCCGATAATAAAAGCAATTATTAATAACCTAATATCTCATGCCAAACTTATCTCCTCTTCCAAAACAATATTTTATAAAGAAATAAAAAAAAATAAAACAAACTCTCATCAATAATGGGTTCCTTAACTATATTGTTGATGATCAAATTAAACATGATTAAAAATGTTAGCCAACAAAATAAACACTGTAACACTCCACCCAGTCAAACATTTTTACTGCAACCAAATGCACTAAAATTATAAATTAGATAAAAATATATCAAAAATATTAATTCAAAGAAACTTACTCCCCACTGATCCTAATAAAAAAACAAAAATTACATACTATAATAAATTTAAAACCTCCAATTTAGTCATTAAAAAAAATTCCCTTCCCTCGTTTGGAGTTTTGCGAAAAAAACTGAGGTTATATATCAATTTAAATGTCCTTTAGGAGATTGTATCTCTGAAAATAACAATATATATGTCAGTTTAACCTCAGCTACCCTATCAAGAAGACTTATATTGCACCTTTCTAATACCAGTTCCATAGCATAACATCTAAAAAAAACATTCATGCCCAACAACTGAATTTTAGAAAATTCTTACTGAAAACACAATAATATTAGAACGACAAAATAACAAGCAAAAACTACAGATTCTCGAGGCACTACATATTAGGAACATACAGCCCAAACTTAACAGAATTAATTTTGAAACCAGTGCTAATGTACTTAAATGTTTTCAGTTACTGAAGCTATTTATAGAAACAAATTTGAAAAGTAAATGCTACGCTATACAACAGTATAAACGCTCATTCTTACAAAGTAGTAATGTACATACAAAAATTACATCACTTTTGTAATACATCTTCCCCTGGTGATGGCCCAAGGTTGGCCTGAAAGTACTGGGGAAATAATTAATTATGGAAGGTTTATTAATCAATTCCCACCGAACATCATAAGATCAATATGGCAATTCAAAAGGATTAACAAAAAAATATGTAGACAAAAAATGTCTATAATGTTCAATCAAATATGTATCTATATATATATATATATATATATATATATATGCATGTATGATAAAGACATTTCTATATACACCCCTTTATTTAATCTTTTTGTAGCTCATTTCATTATATATTTTCCTTTCTATTTAGTTTGCCCAAACAACAAAATATATTGTTATTAATTGTATGTGATTGTTCTTATATTTATTCTCAAGAGGAAACAACATTTCTCCAATTAATATTCCTCTACCGCATGAATAAGCGTGGACTTTGATGAACGAACGGATCATAGATTGTATGACCTAAGACCTAGTACCAAATTGCAGAAATAAAAGACAAAATAATTGCAACATTAATCTTAAGATGTCTATTATTAGCTAATCAAAATTAAAGATAATCAAGTTAGTATAATCTGAAATAAAGACAGACTGGTGTAAAGACATCAGGATAAGTCTATGATTTTGAAGGATTTCACATGTTTCACATTCAAGATTAACCTTCTAATTTATGCAACAACCAAAATGAAGCAGCAAAAAAACTGTTCAGTACTTAAATAGGTGAACATTTACAAGAACAGATAATATAAACAACATGAGGCTGGTGAACCAGATGAAGCAAAGCAAGGTAAATTCTAAGAACTAAATGTGTGAGTAACTTTTTCAAGAAATATATCTAATATACATTGTAAGAAGTTTGATATATTCTATAATGAGAGCACCTTGTTGTGATGGGATGGTTAACAAGCTTGTCTTGCAAATCAATGAGGTTGATCTTCATTAGATGCTCTATACTTGTAATTCTGTGCAAAAGCTAAGTTACATGTAGTAAAATTAGTATGCATGAAAATTTTATTTGACTGATAAAGTATGTAAAGAAAAGGGAAATCATCTGTGATGGGGAAAAGTTAAAATGATACAAGGTTCATTAAATAAGTTTCCAGACTTTTTTTGTATGGGCACTTTTATTGATAGTACACACATGAAACTCTAGTCCCCTTCAAAGTAATCTCCTCCGGCTGCAATGCACTTGTTATACCGTTCCAACAACTTCTGGAAGGCCCCATGAAAGTCCTCTTGTGTGAGCATGTCAATGACCTTCATCATAGCCTCTTTCATCTCCTCAATTGTCTCATAACGACAGCCTTTGAGCTTAGGGAATAAGCAAAAGTCACAGGAAGCAAGGTCTGGACTATAGGGAGGGTGAGGAACTGTCTCGATGCCCATCTTGGTCAAATAGTCTTTGACAAGGATGGAGTTGTAAACTGGTGCATTGTCCTGGTGGAAAAGCCACTGACCTGATTTGAAGAGTGCTGGCCTCTTCCCAAGGAATCTCTTGCTGAACTCCCTTAAAACCTCAACATAGTATTCCTTGTTGACTGTCTACTCAGTGGGAACCCAGTGTGTGTAGATCATGCCAGTTCTCTCAAAAAAAGGGATCATCAACATTTGTGGGTGGATTTGCTCTGTCTGGCCTTCTTGGGACTGGGAGAGCCAGCATGCTTCCACTAGGAGCTCTGTCTCTTGGTCTCTGGGTCATAGCAGTAGGTCCAGCTTTGATCACAGGTCACCAGAGCATCAAGAACTGCAGGATCTGAATTGATCAGCTCGACCATCTCCCTGCTGTCATGACGTCTTTCTTTCTGATCTTCGGTGAGCACCCTTGGAACAAACTTGGCACAAATCTTCCACATCTTCAGTTCCTCATGAATAATTGTGTGTCCAGTTCCCACATTGACATCAAACTGTGCACTTATTGTCTCTATACCCACACGACGGTCCTTATCCATGAAATTTTTTATTTGGCCAATCAATTCTGGTGTTCTGATTTTCTTACTCCTCCCACACCTCTCATCATCCCCCACAGACTCCCTGCCTTCCTTGAATCTCTTATGCCACTCAAAAAATGATGCTCAATTAATGCAAGATGGTCCAAAGTAGTCTGAAGCAATTTCTGTGGCATTTTTTCCAAGTTTAAAACAGAATTTTATTGCATATCATTCTTCTAAAGTGTCCTCACGTCCAGATTGCATTCTTGAAATTCACCAGCTATAACAATCAGGCTTTAGTAGGGTGTATTCCAGTTGCTGCTGTAGCTGTTCATTTGAAGCTGAAATCATAAACATTGGTCAGTCATCTCATAAGATGTATAGCAATAACATAGATTTTCAAGAGTCTACACCAATTTTAAATGCCTGTACCAAAAAGGTCTGGAGGGAATAACATTGGAAAATAAGACATCTTAAAGAAGCTGTACAGATCTTGGGAAATAGGGACCTGTTGAGTAGACCAAGTACAGAGATGAATAGAATTTAGGAACCATTAATCAAAAAAGCTCAATGAAAAAAATAATTGTGATATAGGCTAATACCAATGAGTATTATCTCATAGGTGGGTGAAGATATTAGTTTTATAAGTCCTAAAAATTCACTGAATTGTCCAGCAGGATACAAGACGCACTAAATATAGGTGTTTGGTTAAAAGGTGCTTCTAAGTGAAATACTCTGGCAGTTGCAGGTTCAATCCCAACAACAGTTAGATAACAAAAAGAACTTTCTATAGCTTAACACCTGTACCCAGTCATGGGAAATGCAATTAGAACAATCTACCCCCATGGATTAAATAAAAAGGGTTCATTTCGAAGTTTTGAGTGGGCTCCTGATTTGGTCATAAAATACATAAAAAAGGCCAAAGGACATATTGGCCGAAACATTGTGAGTATAACAATGAAGATAAAGATAATGGTCTGAATATTCTAAGAGATAAGAATTATCAAGCTTCATATCAGAAATTTTAACATATAATGAAAACTTTACTCACTGTATTCTGATTGGCTTCAGATTAAAATAAAATTCCTAACTGCAAATCCATAATTCCTCAAACTTACTCTCCTATGATTAGTTCATAATTTCACTCATTTAACAAAAGATTTGACATAATGTATGTTAACTAATAGAAAGAAAAATTATCACTTGTCAAATAGTTCACAAACTGATATCTAATTATTTGTCTGTAAGGAATAAGTATATTGCATTGATATTAGATTGAATAGAATCATAAAAAAAGGATGCTTTTGATTTTAACTTACAAACCACTGATAGATATATGAAATCATCTTGAAGCAATTACCTGCCTCAGTGAATCAATAAATTAAAAATTAAATCACCTGACATTCAATAACAGAAAGACTTAAAGCAAATCACAATGTAACATTAATGATGGGAATTATACTCTCAAGAAAACTTCCTTTAATACATAAACAGTAACAAATACTTTTAACACATATGCTACAGCTGCTGCTAGGGTAGAAAATCAAAAGTAAAGATTAGTATCAGTTTATTTTTTAATGGTTATCTTTGGAGGAAAAGGAATCAGCAAACCAAGTTCAAATCTTGGATAAGGTTCTTTGCATTTCTCTTTGCACAAATACCTTTGGGAGAGGCATGAATTTATCTGTTTTCCCTTCCAATTAATAAGAAAATAGTAGGGCCAGCTAGGTTTTTTAGCCTTATTACGGTAACCAGACTAGAAGGAAAACTCTAAATACAAACCAGCTTTACTCTGCTTAAACACTGACGAGTCACATTCTGTTCATAGTGGACAGGTTAGGTAAATACATACACTTAGTAAATAAGCATATTTTTAATGTTATATGACTATTTAACTATATAATGTCTCATTTAACATTGTTTGAATTTCTTATAGAACTGCAAAATCAGTTGAACCTAATCATAAAGATGATCAAACCAAAATACTGAAAGCATAACAAGCCTATTTGAAATGAGAATAAGCATTTCATTACTTTGTTCATCACTCTAATTAAGAAGGCTCATACAATTTCTATTTAGAATATCACCATCATGAGGTTAAGAACTGTTGGGCACAGTAAAATAAGCTTGTTTCACTTCTGATTAAAGGCTCAATTGATTTTCTTGTTATCAAAATGTCCATTTCAAGACAGATAATGCAGGAACAGGAAATCAGTAATAGAATTAACACAAAGCAAATTCATTTATTATTTCAATTGTTCAAGATCTTCACATATCTTCCAAAATTATTTGTCATCAGATAACCAATTGGAGATCAAAATTGGCAACATGCCTAATTTTTGTGATATTCAAGGTAGTACTGAAAAGTTCCCACTCCAAACAAAAAGGAAATAGTCTTTTCTTTAAATATTTATTGATTCGTTTTGTTTTTATTTTTAAGGGTTAAAGAAAATTGAGAAATAATGTGCCAAATATATTAAATATATATGAATATGCATGTATCTGTATCCATATGTAAATGTTTATATATATAACAGAATCCAAATGAGGCTGTTTGCATTTCATATAGTGCTAATACTCTTGGGGAAAGTATGAATCTAACTTTTCTCCTACCAGCTATAAGCAAATAGTAGGGCAAACCAAACTCTCTAAATTTTGGTATGGCAATTGTTCTAGAAGAAAAACTCTGGATTTTAGCCCGTTAAATTTCACTTAAACTTTGACCTTGTGTCACACCTTGCTCATGTGAAGGGGTTGCGTAAATACATATATATATATATATCACATACCATTTGTAGTGCATCTGTTTTTGATTTGATATTCTGGGAGTGGTGCAGAAGATTACCAAATAATGTAAGACCATGCATGCTTACCTTAAAATGACTATTTTGTCATGTGATCTTTTAAATAATGATATTTATTATTATCATTATTACAAGTGATAGCATAAAAAGTAAACTGAAAAAGATTTTTGAATAAACTGTAAAGGAAAAAATACATAACTATCTGGAAATCCCTGTTTGTCTCCATTAAAACAGGAACTTACATCACCACTCAAATATAATTTTTATCTGAATATATTATCCTAAATAGATATATCAATATGTCTGAAGTCTAAAGATAAAAAATGTAATGTTTATTTTATTTTCCCATATAATCTCCTTCCTTGTAAATACACTTTACCCACTGTTTCTATACATGTGGCATAATAGATGTCATTGTAAAAAATAGACTTGGAGAGCCAAGTCCACATCCTGTATAAAGATAATGGAAAGGCATGAATTCATCTAAACCAGTCTAAAAGAAAGAAAACTCTGACTTCAAACCAGATGTAATCCACTTAAAAATTGATCTTATCTTACCCATGGTAGAGGAATTGGGAAAATACATCCATATAGCATATAGATAAACAGTGAAATTTTCAAATAAAAATTCTCTCAACAACTATATCAAGCCACTGACTTAATGATCTACCTTAATATCTCTTGATATTAGTGTATTTGGTTGATGTTCCCAAAAGCATCTTTTGAACACTGCTTTGAAAATCCAAGTGCCATTCAGGTTTTTCTCAGTTCTTATGACTTGTATATACATCTTTAAGAATTGCTTACAGAAAAAAATAACTTTATTAATGGGGAAAATCAGGAAGAATGCTTATGATCTGTAGCACAAAACTTGCAACCCCACTCCTCTCACAAAAAAAGCAGATTTGAGTTAATCAACTGGAGTTTTCAAATCATCAGAAAAATTCATAAGAAAATGGGTTCTATGTTAACACACAGAAATGAACATAGTTCATCATTCATGCAATGTCTTTTCTTCCTTGACACACAAAAATGCTAGTTTTAGATAAGATAGTCACTGAAGTAATTAGATTTATTATTAAAATGCTAAATACATGGATGGAAAATAGAATTGCAACACCTTGAATATGTGTTTCAATTTACCCAAAATTAAACTTACACATAATCTAGCTGAATTATAATAAATGATCACATGTAAAGGTTATGAAATAAGGAGTGTATCAGTAATATTCAGATCCCAAATTAGTACACTGTTTATCCTCTTTGGGCCTTAACAGAAGCTGCTACTCTTGCTTGC
Organism: Sepioteuthis lessoniana; assembly: GCA_963585895.1. NCBI lineage: Eukaryota > Metazoa > Mollusca > Cephalopoda > Myopsida > Loliginidae > Sepioteuthis > Sepioteuthis lessoniana. The sequence continues at coordinate 62,290 of CAUZXS010000041.1, read as the reverse complement.
ATATGATGACAGTGCAGTAGTATAAGTGTGTAGCAGAAAGAACTTTGTATTTATTCCTCACTCAAAAATCTACAGGACTACTAATGACTAGCAGAACACCAAATGCCTGCTCATCACTTTTTAACTGTTTTCTTCCTACTACAACGACCAGCACAAAGGCTACTTCTCAACTCAAGCCTTTAATAAACTTCTAAATCAAAAAATTTCGGTATCTTCGTTCAACTCATATATACTTTGAATATAATGGAGAGGGTAACTTAACTACTCTCTTCGTTATAAAATGGTGGCTTGACTGAAATGAACATGCAACTTTCATGGATTCCAATGTAATATGAATACTCAGCATTCTTATGCAATGGAACAAATCAAGACATTGAGAAGTTTTTAATTTTGTCGCCAACCAGCCTTGACTACGGGAAGAAGACAAATATGGCCGCCGACACAACATGGACATCATGGCAACCAATCCCGCCACCTCCCACTTCCTCTATTCAATCACCAAGGTTTACTACTATGAAGTTTGGACCAACAACAAACTCCCACTACTCCTCCTACTGCTGCTCCTAATGCTACCTTTCCAGCTAGTCAATTATTTTCCCAAGTGACATTTTGTTTAAAAAACTTACCATGTGGCACACACAAAAAAAGAGGATTTTGTATTTGCATGAGTTTATTATTTTCAGAGGATTCTTTTCCCTTTTATTCATAACACAGGTCAGTGTCAATTTCATACACCTCCCTTTCTAATTTTTTTGAGGTGTGTTTCGTTCCACGTGAAAGTTTAATTTAATTGCAATTACACAGAATCACCCAGCATTGGTTTTCATTAGATTTATCTTCTAACAAATATTCCTGCTGTGAATTTTCATACCTACCACTTCCTTCCTTAGAAGCCTATTTTTATTACACCCCGGTTTTGGTAACACTATTTACTGCCCCATTTCTTTTGTAATAACTTTGTTTTACCAGGCACATTTTACTCCCATGGGCTCATTTGTGTGTGACATCATTAATTTGGCATACTCATTTTTTAGCCCTTACATGCTCTAATCCTCGTACAGTGCATTAGTACAGATTAGTTATCATTTTTTCACACCCCACGGTTAGTGTAAGAACCAGGGCATTGATCATTTGGCTACCTTTTTCTGTGGAACTAATTTTGTTTTGCCTGGTCTACTTTAGTAACTACTTTGAGACATTTCCCCAGTTCATGTGATGTGGCTCAGGAATCAGGACGTCCAATCAGGTAGCAATTTCATCTACTGTTCAAAAATTTTATTTACCAGGGATATTTTCATTACTGTTGGCTTATGTGGTTGTGACATCGCTAATTTGGCATTGATGACACAACCAAATTTTTTAGCCTTCACATGCACTTATTCTTTCCACACTATGCAAGTCAAATTAGGAGGGGATGGTACACTTATTGATGCTAAAAACTGACTTGGACACTTTTTATTTGATTTTACTTGCCTCTCTATATGTATTTGTTTCCATTGTTTGTATTTAACACTTTTCTGCTGGGAGACTCATAGTTCTTTTCTTTTATTTTCTTTTTGTTACAACTGATGTTATTTGTCAAACTTCAGGTTTACTCCACACCTTCGTTCTGGAGTGGAGCACTTGTAGCAGAAAGAACTTTGTATTTTTGTTTGGCACATAAATTAAATTGTCTGTTATGGTCATTGCATATTTTCACCAAATGAGGATGATTTATTTTTTTCTGCCCGGACCATTTTTACTGGGCAACATAAAATGGTAAAAGCCTACCAAACTCTCTCTACCTTTCGAGCAGGACAGATGTACTTTCTGTCCTCTCTCTTCATAGCAGCAGAACCATTACACCATAAGGAAAGCCATCTAATTTATGGACCCTTGAGTCTACCCTCCTTGACCAAAGGTTCCCAGTTGGATATGAATTAGATGTATTTATTCCTCCACTTACAGGAAAACTTTTATGTTGCCTCTAACTTTTGCTTTGTCTACAGTGACATGTAATTCTGCTCAGACAATCAGCTATTTCATTCCTCCTAACTCAGTGTGGGATCATCATTCTTCTCTCTCCCACTGCTATAGGACTATGCTTATGGCTGACTACATCATTCCTATCCTTATTTAGCAACAAAACCTTTGCTATGACTGTAGTGATGCAAACCCCGCACAGACACCTAGCTGCTTTATTCCATCTCTAAACTGCTTATCTATTTTGAAGACATTTATTTCTCACTCAAAAATCTACAGGACTACCAACAACTAGCAGAATGCTAAATGCCTGATCATCACTTTTTAACTGTTTTCTTCCCACTACAACGACCAGCGCAAAGGCTACCTATCAACTCAAGCCTTTATTAAACTTCTTAATTAAAAACTTTTGGTATCTTCATTCGACTCATATATTTTTACTTTGAATATAACGGAGAGAGTAACTTAATCACCTTCTTTGTTATAAGTGTTACTACATCATAATATGGCGTAAGTTTTTGAAAATTTCATTAGAATATATACTACCCATTAGCATGCATATATTGTACCCATGTTTAACTCACCATCATCCTTCTGGGAGTTGAAATTTTTTTATTTGTATAGTTTTGAATCCAGCTTATACTAATTCTAATTTCTTACCAATACTTCTGGTGAAAACTCTTATCTTTACATGAAAATGCAATGATAGCGGAATCCAAAAAAAAATATATCATTAGAAAAACAAACACATCAACTGGGCAACTCTTTTATAAAACTGGTTGTATTCTGATATAAAGCATTAAAAACAAAAAAGGTGTAATCTCTCAGAGCATCCATAATTCCCAAATACGTCAACTTTCAGACTAACAAGCATAATAAAAAAAAAAGAATCATAAGTTTTTGCTATAATCTGCAAGTACACAATGTAATGACATGTGTTATGATAAAATGCAGCTGATAGATATAGTTTAGTAAATATGAGTATTGAAATGTAAGAAAGTTATGCTAAGTTTGCCTAATGACAGGTGACACTGTTAACAAATATGTTTGTATTCAGAATGTTGTGACCATGTCAACTCAAGTTTCATGGCTTAAAAGCTGCATTGGATATAAATAGAATCCTACAAATTTCAGTCAGGACAGACAGATAGACAAAGTGTGAGAAGTAGAAAAATGAACAAAGTTTGCTACATTCACAATGTGTCTCCTGAAAACAAAGTATTAAGATATCCTCAAGTCATCACAAGAAACTCCTATATTCCATCTTTCTATCAGCCTATCAGCCCCTAATAAAATAAAAGATTAGGGATCCTATTAAAAAACTGATTTTTGTAGTTACTGATTTGCTTCTCTCAACTACTAAATGATCATACCATCACTCTGTAATCTGTTGTGGGGAACATAACAGATGTAAGTCAAATGAAAATGAATACAGAGCAGTTATTACTCTAAGCTTTATAACAAAGAATTATAGTGCTTCATGAAACAACTAGTAGTTTTTATATAATTTAATAGACGTAATTAAGAAAATAGGTTTTAACAGTAAAGATAATATCATATAATGTAAAAGCTAAACTATGAAACAAAAATAAACAGTAATATTTCTAATTATAAGCAAATAAAAACAGCTGATTTGTAAATGTGAATAGCAAAGCAAGATAAAATTTCCATGTGATTTTCTAAAGCACAAATCTATACGACAATAAATATCTTGTTAAAAATCTCTCAATTTGTACACTGGTAGAACATAGATAAATTTTAGAAATAATTCTGATGCAGGTCATTAATTTGAGATATAATTAAAATTAAGAAAGCATAAAATAACCACAATTACAAACAAGTTTGATCACTTGTCTAAAACAAATATTCATCTTTCTATGGTTTTGAATCCAAAGTGCAATGATAGGATACTCTAGTTAGAAAATTCAATTTTCAAAGTTGAAAGATTAAGAGACCCTACATTTTGATAAAAAATAATCAGCATTGGTATGAAGTATTTTCCTTGATCCTTATATATATCAGGGATGATCAGTTAGCAACATTCTTAACACTAGGTCCTCAACTTGTTACTCCTTTAATGATTTGACAGATTGACTGAATCTGCAAAGTTGTGGAGCATTTCATTGAAAGCTATTCTGATTTTTCCCAAATATTTTCTCAATTTCAAGTTGGATGCAATTGATAAGTAGAGAATTATAAATCTTAGCAACTGTAATAGTGGTGTCTCTGTGGTTCTTAGGGATTCTTAGGTTATCTTTCTGGAAGAAGGGAAGGATGCAACCTTCCATCCATTTCCCTATTGACTTTTGTTTATAGACTGTGTTATATAATTTGAGAAATATGTTATCAAATTTTCTTGTCTTCCAAATTTCAATGGAGTTTTCATGAAGGCCAGTAACTTTTCTGTTCTTAATTTTTTTTCAATGCTGTGTCAAGATCTTCCTCCAAAACTATCTAGTTTGATGTCTAATTAGCCATAAATAATTTTTGGATAGGTTTTTCAGTGACTTCAGTGGTGTTTCTGAGCAGATTCTTGAATCTTTCCTCTGGTGAAGTCTTCTTGGCCAGCAGTTTTTCGATTTTCTCTTGAAGTACTCTTCCTTCTGCTTACTTTATTTGCTGCCTTCCATGCTATTCATGATAATCTATCTTCTACTGAATTTCTAATTTTCTTGATTTGGCTGTGAATGTATTCTAATTGTTCTTTTTCGTATGTTTTGGTTAGTTCTGAGCTTAAGTTTTTATTTGTTAGTTTCCTTTTTTAAGGTATCTCATTTTTCCTAACTAATAGTGACTCCCAAAATACTCTCCATTTGGCTCTTGGTTTGGTTGGTATGAATTCTGCTGTTTCTTTCATGTTAAAACATGTAAGCAGCCGCAGAATGTAAGAAAGTTTTCATATTTGTCATTTGGAAGATATGTTTCTGATGTCTCTTGAAGAGTATCAAATTTTTTCCTTACAGTTACTGTATATCAATTACTTATATATCTATTTTTTTAGTGAAGGTAAGTCATCATTTGCAGTTTTGATTGTTTCTTTTTTGTGCAAAAACTCAGGTGTACCTTTGCTTAGATGATTCTATGATTGGGATATACTCCTTCAAAATGGGAGTATGACTCACAGTTCAGAGTGCTACTTATCCAGTTCTTGTTTATGAATATATAATTTAGCTATACTTTAGCATTATTTGGATAGGTGGACGTTCATAGTTTTTCTCCTATCCTTTTTGGACTTTAGTGTTAAGACATGAAAGACTGTTCTTAAGTGAAAAATCTGCTTGATATTTGACATTTCTATTTGGCAAGTTGAGTAAGTAAAATTTATTTTCAACTTTGCCAATTTAAAAATTCATGTCTCCACTGATGATTAGAATGTTGTATTGGGGAATGTGTTGAGCAAGGGAAGATAGCCCATTGTAGAATGTTGTGATATCCAGTTCATCCCTGACATTACTGGGACTATAACAAGAGATGATTTTTGTGCAGAGGTTGGCATTAAATGTAGCACACCTAATTTTCAGTTGAGTTCTCTTGCCATTCAGTGATTTTAAGGTACAGAAATTGAGATGCATTCCTTCACCTCCTATGCTGGCATTGACTGAGTTTTTCCATGCAGATGATGAGACATTCATTACCAGGATCATGGTATTTTAATTCTAGTTTGCTATGGTTGGTTGGTTGTGTTTTATGGAATTTAAACCCCAGTAGGTTATTTAATGCCAAACCAAGTTTATATATATATATATATATATATATATATATATATATGTGTGTGTGTGTGTGTGTGTGTATGGCCTTAAAATGGTCTTGTGCCACATTTTAAGTTGGTGGAAAGTCAGTTAAATACCAGTGAGTGACACACACCAAGCAGATGCCTCTTTCCAGCTACTTGCAGCAGATTACATAGTTCAGTCTTTACAGTCCTTATCAGGATTAACTGAAAGTCTTTTATAGTCCTTTTCAGGTTAACTCAAACAGCATTTTTTAGGATTATAAGTCTTACTTTAACTCTACAGTTTTTTTATTGTCAACACTTTGAAGCTTACATTGACCAAACTATAGGTTAACTGCTGAATCAACGACCAGGTAATTAATCATCCTGCTTCTACAACCCAGCATGTCTGACTTTCCCTGCCATCTATCGATACCTGGCCAAACAGCAATACCTACAACCTTTTCAAGAGAAACAAGACTGTTGCCAAGAACTATTAGACAGCCAAGTCTACACTTTTGACACAGCATAGCCTTGATACAACAACATTGACTCTACACACAAATTTTTCATGCATCATTCACCAAATAAAATCCAGGCATTTCAAACTTACTCTCTCATCTTTATCATCAATGCCTAGTCCACATTACATCAAGCCTTTTCAGAAAAGCTTGCAGAATCAATGTATTTCAATTCTGCAATAATCTCTCTTTACATAATGTTAAAATATGAATGAAAATATGAATATAAATAGATAAATAAAGCTGAGTAGCATGCAGCATATTTATAATTAAGTTAAAAATGATATAATTATTTTTCTTAAGATGAAGTTACATCTTTTTAAAATAAAGCAATTTTGGTATCAATTTAATATGATAAACAAACAAATACTAATCAAATATTTGCACCTAATTAAAAAATATATATATTATTCATATATAATTTTTGATGAATGAAGACTTTGATAAAAAAGAATGAGTAAACAGATAAAAATTGTCACTTCTCTTATGTACTTTAAAATATGCCATTTTCTACGAACAACAAAAAAGATGTCCGTTCATTTAGATATTAGTGTTCTTCCTATATACATATGCTTACATATATATATATATATATATATATATATTCATATGCATATGTATAGACATACATTCATATGCATAGCGATCTCCTTGTGGTGTAATGGTTAAAGTGCAGGACTATGGAATCATAGTAAGCGAGTTTGAACTGCCGTCGCACAATTATGTTCAATTTTGTACAAATACCCGTGGGAAAGGTATGAACCCCCCTATTCTCCCAGCTATGGGTTAAATAATTCTACCACTGTTCTTCTAGAAGGATGGCTTTGACATTAAATAAGAAAGTTGATATGCCATTAAACAACAGAACGAATAAACAAATTCATACGTATATATATATATATATATATATATATATATATAGAGAGAGAGAGAGACATACATTCATATACATATATATAAACAGACATACATTCAGATGCATATATATATATATATATATATACACAGGCATACATTCATATACAGGTATACCTCAGGTTACATTGTTTTGAGTTAAGTTGTTCTCAATTATATGTTGTTTGTCAAAAAATATATAGAAAAATAATCAAATTTAAGTCATTTTATTCGACTTTATGTTTGTCTGCCACAAATATTGAAGTTGTAATATCACTAGAAAAGCATTAAAAACATATAAAATCTTGTTAGTGTACAATAAATTAGAATAAAAGTCTATAAAATCATATTAAAATATGTACATTTACTGTAAATGTTCATATAATCATCATAAATCCTAGAGAATGAAATATAAAAACATCTGAGACTGTGTTCTTGTCATGTTTAGCAGTCTTAAGAGCTTAATATTGGCATATCAAACAACAAAAACAGCTAGAATCAGTTGTTGATGCTGATGATCTACAGCCATCTGTGTCCACAGTGTAAATAAACAAATTGAATGTAAATATTGGTAAGTAAAGTAAAGTAGGCGACCATAGTCGAGGGTGACCCGAAGGCTCCCTTTTTGATAGCTTACTACACGAATGTGTAGGGGAGGGCGCTACTCCTTTCTCTGGATTGCTCGACTTTACCCGTGATCCGTACCTTATAATGCTGAGTGTTAAGCAAGGAGGCATCAAGTACCATTTTTTGAGTCTTTGGTATGACTCGATCTGGGATTGAACCCAGGCCTCCTAGGCTATTGTCGAACACTCAAACCGCTAGGCCAATGTCCGGTACTTATTGGTAATTTAACATAAATTAGTTTATTTTCTACTATTATGAAATAATTTTAATAACTATTTGTTATTTAAACTTACAAAATCATTTTATTTCATAATGTCTTAGAGCAAACCACATTTACAAATAAAGAGTCTATGATATAGTGTAAAGATCACCAAATTTTAAACATGTACATTTACAAGTATGTACATACATGTATTTGTAAATTTAGATTACTTTTTTTCTGTACTATATTAAAAACTAAAATCTATTTGTTTGTAAGCTTGAAATAAATTCTTACTGAACATATATTATTAAAAATGCATTTATAAATAAAATACAGAACTAGGAATGGTTATTTGTGGTTTAGCCTGGAGACAAATTCGATTTAAGTCGAAAAACAACTTTAGTTGCCTCTCCTGGAATAAATTTCTGATGTAAGGTGAGGAATAGCTGTATACACACACACACACACACACACACACATATATATATATATATATATATATATATATATGTAAATGAGTTTGAACACCAGTGGCACTATTATATTCACTTTTGTTCTAATTCCCTAGGGAAAGATATGACCCACCTTATTCCTCTAGCTATAGGTTAAATAGTACAATGACTTTTCTTCTATAAGTATGGCTTTGACATTAAATGATCCACAAAAAGTGATATGCCATTAAACACAGACAGCAAACCAAAGTGTAAATTAAGGAGTTGGATTATAATGCACTCAACTAGCAACAAAGTCTTACTGTTAATGTGAGCAAGGAAGAGCAGAACATTTATCATCAGTTGGTAGCAGGAATTCCTGCCACAGTGATGATAAAAATTCTATTCTCTTCTCCTGCTATAGCTTCCATTTGAAATCTGAAGCTCACATGAAATTCAAACACTCTTTTGTACACAATCTAAAACCATTACTATTAAGAAGACAGTGTAAAATAAATATTAGTGGAAATTGAGTGCCTGCTATGAAAAATATAACAGTTTTACACCCAATCATGTTCTGCTTGATAAATATGCTTACTCATATGTATATATATATAAGTAAGTACAGTTGGCGACCTTAGTAAAGGGTGACCTGTAGGCTCTCTTTTCAATAGCTACTACACCAAGGTATAGGGAAGGCGGTACTCCTTTCCCTGGATTGCTCCACTTTACCCTTGATGTGTACCTCATAATGCTGAGTGTTAAGCAAGGCAGCATCAAGTACCATTTTTTAAGTCTTTGGTATGACTCGACCTAGGATTGAATCCCTGTCTCCTGGGCCATTGGCAAACAACGACACATCATCATCTACAAATAAATAGATGGGAAAAATCTTTTATTTAAATTTAATTTTCTTCTAAATTAAAGATAGTAGAACAGTAAACAACCAAGACAGATATTATGAGGTATTAACCAAATAACCTAAATATAATAGCACAAAAATAATGTAACCAAAAATATGAATATGCCAAAAAAGACTATCTTTTTGTTTGAATTATGAGGGAATGCTGAAAAGTTCTCAGCCCTATCAAGAATAGAATGACTGAGGGTCACGAAACATACATACAATTCCACATATTCATACTGAAGTTCAAGACATTTCATTTCTCAGGTTTCTTTGACCTTAACCTTCAAAACAAAATCAATAAATTTTTAAAATGAAAAGATTATTCTCTTCTGATTTGAGCTGTACTCACTCATATCATTATTTATCATAAACAAATTGAAAGAAGTTGAAGTTTATTACACAAAAAAGAAACAAAATACTTATAATTAGGTTGATACATTCACACTGACAATATCTTTAAAGTTTGATTTGAAGCCAGAGAACTGCTAACTCTATCAAGTCTCTTTCTGTTTTTACAGATAACAACTTCACACCCAATTAAAAGACATGTTCCAATCATGTAAATTTGTCAAATTTGCTACATCAAAAGATTCTCAAGAATTTACAAAAAGAATATCTTTTTAAGTTGCAGGTAAAACATAAACTGAAACATCATTCAAAATGTTATAGATTGTTGATTGAATATATGTGATACATTTTAACACTTACAGTAGAATTGACAAAGTATATTTTGTACAGTTGAGTTAATGTGTCATTCTTAAGCAGAAAATATGAAATGCTTTCATTTTTTTTAAAATAATTCTTACTGTTCAATATAAAACTGAATTTAAGTCAATAGATAATGCAGTTATGTGTGAACAAGTTTTGTTTGAAAAAGGAATATATATTTTGGTTGGTAAAACTTAAAGTCTCTGAATTTTTGGAATATTTTTACATATCCAACTCTCTTCAGTAAAAATGATATTAGGAATTTATATATATATATATATATATATATATATATATATATACGAAACAAACATTTTCATTATGTTTGCATGTATATCTAATTTCTGAACAATCTAAATTCACAATATGATGAAGACTACTATTAAATACTAATTAGAATCCTTCATTACTCCCAAAATAAAAGCATTAATAACACCATAAAGCACTATTACAATAGAAACCCAACAGGGTTATGGGTATATATATATATATATATATATATCTTTATCCCATCAAAGAGACCAAAGTAAATCCTATGCACACATTTTCAACAAATAACATGGCTAAAAGGGTAAATTTCACAAAACTGCTTCTTCAATAAAAAAGGAAAAAGAACAATAAGCATTCAGAATATCAACAATATAAAAAAATAAGCACACCCACTTTTCTAGACCTTATTCAGCAAAATTTCTAACCTTTTCAATGCAGCAAAAAATATAAGAATACATCCACCTATCCACCCACCAAATTTCATATGAATAAGAATAAATCTGAAAAATGAAAAGATGACAAATTCTATTTTTTTGTATCTAAAGAATTTACAGCAATAAAGTTTACAAAAATACATTTACACTCCACTCATGAGTAAATATAAGTTATAATGGATGTCTTTGATGTTCTTTATTAAAGATTAGCAAAATAATTATCATTAACAGGTCGTAAAATAACTTCTCTTTTTATAGTAAAATATAAATGCAACACTGACCTCAGGAGGGTATTGGTTTGGTTTGGTTTGGTTTGGTTTGGTTTGATTTCTTTTGTTTAATGGCTTATCAATTTTGGGGGGGTTATCTAATGCCAAAGCCATCCTTGCTGAAGAACAGTGGTGGTACTATTTAACAATTATCTGGTTAAAATTATCAAAAAAAGATATTGAAATATCTGTGATAAAAACTGAGTAAAAAAAGAAAGTACAGATTGTACATTTAAGGTGTGATAAAAAGGTTTCAGTACTGAATATTTATCTATTTTTTTTTAAATTCTAAAATCTAAAATTCAAACAAAGATATAAACACAGCTGAGCAATTTTTATAATACAGTAATGCTGTCTAAACATCTAAATTTATTATAGACAAATCAGTGCTAATTTTCAATACATTTTTGATCAGCAGTTTTCACACATTTTGATTAGGAGTTTTGGGAAAACACAGGATTATGCAAGTTCATCATCCTTTATACTCACAAGACCCACTAATTTCATGTGACTTTTTTGTTAAGATTTTAGAATGTGGAGTATATGAAAAGAAATACAATCATGCTGTTTCACACTATATCGAAAGAGAAGTTTTTAAAATACTTCAACCAATAGAAAACTCATTGGAATAGTTGTGTTGAATGTTAAAGGGGCTATTTTGAAGAAAATTAATGTTTCATTCATTGGTTAACTTTGTCTTGAAAAAATGCAGCTTTAATTTTGTACTTTTTGAACATACCTCATATATTTAGTTTTACTTGTAGATGGCTTGGCATAAATATATCTTTATCAATTTGTGCTCTTTAGGTGGAAATTAGCCAAATTTAATTTACAGTGAACATTACGGGACTTATCTATACATTTACTATATTTATTATTCACAGACTGTTGCATAGCCATTAATCTATAGTATTGTATATTAGAGTTGCTACTTGAATTTTTACTGTCTTTATATGAAGTATTAAAACACAAAAATAATGTTACATGATTGGTGACTGTGTTAGCTGTGTACTGTCCCCATGAGTTTAAAGTTGGTGTCACAGATCAAGTAAAAGATAGCCTCCTTGAAAATATTCAAAATCAAATTATTAGGTTTAGTAAATAAGAAAAAAAACAGCTTTGATTCTCATAGGTGGAAGACACATTATTTGAAGCTTTTAGCATATATTGTACAATAGTTATTAGTGTGCTAAACTTATAAGTCATTCATAGCTAATTCAATTTTCAATCAGCACTTTAGAAGAGCAGCTTTGTGCCAAAGTTAATCAACCTCAACAAATACCTTTGAGTACCTGCCATAAACTGATGGTTAGCATACTAGTCTTGCAACTATTATTAGTTCATTTTTTAATGGTTACTCTATGAGTATAAACAGGTGCCAAACATCTATCACTTGAACAAGAGTATTTCTTTTTTTATGTATAATAAAGGGCAATAAAATTTTTAGTTGATTTGATTGATTAGTTTTATGACATATCAACATTTGTTGGGTTATTTGATACCAAAGTTTATCTTTTTTTGCAAGTATTTATATTTCAAGTAATTAATGAGTATCATTACTTGTAAATAATTACACCTTCAAGTAACTTTTCTTAATAGAAATGATTTACTCACAATCATATGGTTTCAAATTGGTTGTTTGATTTATTAGCAGATCAAACCTTGAGGAGTTATTTATTGTCACTTTTGCAAGCAATTATATAGTTTTAAGTAATTAATAATCATTTGCCAACAATTATAGATTCAAGTAACTATTCTTAATATAGATAATTTGAATGTAATAATGTAGTTTCAATTTAGTTTGGCTTGGTTTCTTGGTTTAATGGTATATTAACCTTTGTAGAAGAACAGCAGTGGTACTATTAAACCCATAGCTGAGAGAATAAGAGAGCTCATACCTATCACAAGAGTATTAGTTCAAATGTGAACCTAATAGCATACCTGGAGTTTGAACTCACTTACTATAACATTCCAGACCAGCACATTAATCATTATGCAACAGGGATTCCCTCTATGGTTTCAAATATTCTTATATAATACTAATAATTTGCAAGCAATTATATAGTTGGTTGGTTGAGTTTCATGGCATATCAACCTTTGTAAGTTATTTAATGCAATTATATAGTTTAAAGTAACTATTTCTATTTAATAATTATAATCATATGTTTGCACACAAATAGTTTCAAGTATTCCTATCTAATACTGATAATTTATATACATTTCTATGGTTTCGAGCAACAATTTTTATTTAATAATAATAAAAATTTATTTCCATGTAGTTATATGGCTTTATGTATTCCTATTTAATACAAACAAATTATATGCAGTTATATGGTTTCCAGTAATCCTAAGACAAATAATTTCAAACAGATCTATTTTACCCAAAGATGGGACCCTATCTGGTACTACCATGCTGGATCAGAGAGGACCAGGGAGTAATGTAAACAAAGAGGTGACACTACACTTCCAGAAATTCCAGAACTGGAGCCTCATCACCAGATGTAGTTTAGTGTCATACTGATGATACCGTTTTTTGCAGGGGCAGTTCTAACTTCTTTGTAGGGGATACAGTTGATGTATTCTAAACCACACTGACAAGGTGAAGTATTAGTAAAAAGGTGTAACATTAATAAAGGACCAATGTTTTTTGCTCGCTTTCCTGTTTTGTTATTTTTTTGTGATGTCTACCAAGTGTACCCAAGCAGACATTTTTGAAACAATATATATAGGAAAATTTTTGAAACAATATATATAGGAAAATAAAAAGAGAGATAAATGTAATAAAATCAAAACAGTTTTACAACCATCGTGATTAGAGTTATTTGAGAAAAAGCAATCATGTAAACAAAAGAACAAGAAACTACCGAAGAGAAATTTAAAAAAATTAAATATGAAAATGTTGAAAGAAATTTTACAAAGTTTCAAAGGTGGTTTATTCATATTCTTTAGTAAATACAAAGTAGATGGAGGTAGATCTCAAAATGTTATATTCTAGATGAAACTTATCAATTAAGAATACAATTATCTGCTGATGAATTTTCAGTGTGAAAGGTAATGATGAAAAGAAAAAAACATTAAAGTTCCCTTTAAGAGTATTGATTGATTGACTGTTTTTAACATCATGTCACCTCATCTAGGGTTATTTTATGTGAAGTGGTTAAGGAATTACATTGGATGTATGTTTGTATTTATAATTTTTGTGTTGTTGTTTCTTAAGAGTTTTTTTTGCACATGGTCCTATTGGATATGAATAATTTTTAAATAGATCTACTTAATCCATAGGAGGTACTCTAACAGGTACTACCACTCTGTTTCAGGGTAATGTCCTCCCAGGATAATTCTTAAGGCTTATGTAAAGCAAGAGTCAATTCCTAATGCTTGAAGAATAAACTTGCCTATAAAACAGGACAATTTCTGAAACTATGTACATATACAAGTGAAAAGCTCCACACTGACCCTCATCTTGTATTTTATCATAGAATACCAGAAACAGAACAGAACAGATCAGAATGGAGTATGTGGATATGATATTGTTATTAACAAGATTATAGATTTAATTCAGAGGTCATATACAGGAGTTTAGTTTACTCTCTACCATACCCTTCCTCTAACTCCCTTTCTCAAGGACATATAGTAAATTTTTTAGATTTACTTCAGGAAAAAAATACCATCCTTGATGATGTAAAGTATGCTATTTTATTTGTTGCTTGTGTGTGTGTCAAAATTTATGAGGTAATTTTATGAAGTCTAAAAGTTAAAGTAAAAGGACATCATTTTTGAAGCTCTGAACAATAAAGTATAGGTTAGAACATGGATCATTCCATACTGCTGGAAGCAGGTAATCCAGTACAACCTCTTGCATATTACTTTGAGAAGAGATAGGCACTATCCATTGCTCTGGGAAACAATGACCAAATAGGTCATAGGAAATATCCATCCATTTAATTTTTGTGTAAATAAAGGAAAGTAATTCTAGAAAACCTTTCTTGGAAATAGAAACATTTCTTTCCCTGTTTAACTGTAAACAATTCTTTCACTATCTATGCATGTATTCCCTCTGACAGACATTCATACACACTATTGTAAGTTGGATGTAGACATAAGGACCAAAATATTGCTTAATACAAATTTTATGTTAGTTTCACAAACACATTAAAGTATTAAAGATATTTTTTTCATTTTCTTGTCACAGAAACATGTCTATTTTTAGGTGATTATATCTAAAATGTTTTCAAATAAAAATGACATTGAAACAAATTTCCTACATTAATTTGGTTATAGATGCTCCTTCTCTGTTTGGGTAGGGAGATCAAAAATAGTGTCACTCCATGAGCGATTTTAGGGAGTCTCAAGAATCAGGCAATTTACTAAAATGAACATAACTAGAGCATAGGTGTTGCCTGATGGGATGAATCCCTAAGAAGTAATGCAAATAAAGATACTGACCTCCATAAAATTCTGAAGGAAACATACATTTTTCTGCATGAAAAATAAATATATGATCTCAAATATATCTTTGAACTTTAACAGATATAAATATTGCAGGTGTTCTTATGTTTGTATAAACAAAAAAAATCACTGAGTGAAACATAAAATATTGTAAAAGTTACTTCTCTGACAATTGCCAAGTATTGCTGGTCTAAAGATTTATTTTACACTAATGAATCATTATGTGTGTTAGAATGCAGGGAACCAGTTAAGTTTCCAGACAAAGCTAGGGCTAAATTCAATTGACTTGAAAAGAATTATTTCAGAAGCAACAGAATCGGTGTAACTGATTCATCCAATTTAAATGACAAATCTGCAGAGAATAATCACTTATCAGCTAGGCAGCCATCAGTGAACTGATATGTTCTGCAACCAGATCTTGTTAAGCCCAATGGATTCTAATGCTAAAAGAATGAGACAAAAATCCAGTGGGGTGATACAAGACTCACTTATACTCTGTACCATATATATATATATATATATATTCTTATTCATTTTCTGTCTCTCTCTCTTTCAATATATATATATATGTATATGTATATAGACTAAAAATCTTGTTTCTCTCTCTCTCTCTCTCTGATAAAAAGAGGTCCACTTTCATACAATTCGACATCATAGTTCTACCCTTCCATCACTAAAGAATTATTAGTGAGGAGCCTTAACCACGCTAGAGAATATATAGAGATCACAGAAGAAGAAATAGAAATTATCCTAGCAAGTAGAAAAATCGTCCTATCCGATAACCGCAGATCCTGGGTAAAAAGTCATGTAGACAATTTCGACGTCCCCATGGGGGCCTATGATTCGGCTCAGGTAGCAGACTTAGTGGGGATCTATATCCTAGATACGCTGGGTCGTATTGTCAACTTGCAACAAGTGGGGCTTTACCGAGATGACGGGATTATTTATATCCCAGACAGTAACGGTCCGAAGACCGCTAGTATACAGAAGAAAATTATTAGGGCCTTCAAACTACTAGGGTTTAGAATTCAAATAGCCTCAAATTTAAAAACAGTAGACTTTCTGGACGTCACATTGAATTTAGATAATGGTACGTTCAAACCCCTTAGTAAGAACAATTCCGCCCCTAGATACATAAATATCTCCTCGAACCACCCAAGATCGGTACTGAGACAGATACCCAATGCGGTGAACCAAAGAATTAATAAGCTGTCCTCAGGTAAGAAAATTTTTGAGGAAAACAAGAGTAGATATGATGACGCCCTGAAGGACAGTGGATTCCAAGGTAGACTGGAATACTTAACCCCGGTGGACCTCAATTCGAGAGCTAGGAAGAATAATGGTGGGACCCACACACCCCTCAAGGTAGGTGAGACTATTAATAATAGTAGTCATGGAAATAGACGAGGAAAGAATAGAAATAGAAAAGTAGTCTGGTTCAATCCGCCATTTTGTAAACTCACTAACATTAACATAGGTAGATACTTTCTACACCTACTAGATAAACATTTTAATAGAGGCAACCCATTGAGTAGGATTTTTAATAGAAATACAGTGAAAATTAGCTACTCCTGCACTAAGAATATGTACAACATACTAAGCAACCATAATAGGAGGCTACTCAATGAGCTTACAACGAGGGATAGGAACCCAAACGTGGAGTCGAAACTTAGATACCAGACTGCTTTATCGAAATACTTCTGGGGCCTAAAGGATCAGGGACTATCCCCACAAGTGGAAAATATTAAGACACTCATCTGCCACCAACAGCTTCAACGGTAGATGTAACCTATGCTTAGACGAAAAAATTAGCATAATTAATTTCAAGAATAGAAAACTTTTATTGAATGAAAGAAATGAGCTTGTCTTTAAGTGTAGACATAGAGGAAAATTTAAATTATCTTAAATAATAAAGAAATATTAGTAAATAATAGAGATCAACCCAACAGCAGATATCACCAAGACAGGGAAAGATAAAGATAGATAAGGGCCAAATGAACAAGGAATATTAATCCAAAAATAGGGCCTGCGATTCTAGAGTGGTTAATTCCCCTTGACCATTTTTAGGGTAAATTTTATAAAATACACTTGACGACCATGATGAATGTCCCCACCTTATCTGGTTTAAGTATCTCGATCCTAATTGAAACTAGAGGAATACCTAAGATGGCAACAGCTGGGTTAATTAACAGACATATCAGAAATAAATGTAAATCATATATGAGATAGCCATTAGTTAAACGAGCTTAGTCTGTTTAGAATAGCACACCTGCCAAGTAGAAGAAACCACAAACAGAACACAAAATTAGAAGGAACTGACCAGTAGATTAATTCCACTCCTGTTTCTTAATCGTTCTAACATATAATATGTTCACACCCTCTGCTCACGCCTATGAACGAAAGAATTTGTAGTTCTGTAATTTGAGTTCCACTTTATATTTTTTATTTTTAAGTTTTTTATATTTATTTTTGTTTTCTGATTTTTAATTTATTTTTTAATTTCTTTAATTTTCCTATTTATCTTCTGAATACGAACTGTAACTCCTCATTCGCATCTCTGGGACAATACATAGCATGTAAAAAGAGTCATCTGACGAGACGGAGAATATGCCAACAATATTCTCCGCCGAAATAAATTTATTATGACGGCTTAACCAAGTTTGAGTCTCCATTTAATTGTACTATATATATATATATATATATATGTGGTGCATTCAATAAGTTTCCAGACTTTTTTGTAGAGGAATTAAAATTGTCGTAGACACTTGAAAATTCAGTATGTTATTGCTATACATCTTATGAGATGACAGACCAATTTTTATGATTTCAGGTTCAAATGAACAGCTACAGCAGCAATTGGAATACACCCTACTAAAGCCTGATTGTCACAGCTGTTGAATTTCAAAAATGCAATCTGGATGTGAGGACATTTTAGATATGCAATAAAATTCTGTTTTAAATTTGGAAAAAATGCCACAGAAACATATGGAATGCTTCAGACTGTTTTTCAAGCATCTTGCATGAATTAAGCATCAGTTTTTGAGTGGCATAAGAGATTCAAGGAAGGTAGGGAGTCAGTGAGGGATGATGAGAGGTGTGGGAGGAGTAAGGAAATCAATACACCAGATTCGATTGACCAAAGAGTTAGGCTTAGGGTTAGGCTTACTATATTGAGGTTTTAAGGGAGTTCAGGAAGAGATTCCTAGGGAAGAGGCCAGCACTCTTCAAATCGGGTCAGTGCCTTTTCCTCCAGGATTATGTACCAGTCCACAACTCCATCCTTTTCACAGACTATTTGACCAAGATGGGCACCAAGACAGTTCCTCAGCCTCCCTATAATCCAGACCTTGCTCTCTGTGACTTTTGGTTATCTCCTAAGCTCAGAGGTTATCATTATGAGACAATTGAAGAGATGAAAGAGGCTGTGATGAAGGTCATTGATACGCTCACACAAGAGGACTTTCATGGGGCCTTCCAGAAGTTGTTTGAATGGTACAACAAGTGCATTGCAGCTGGAGGAGATTACTTCGAAGGGGACTAGAGTTTAATGTGTGTACTATCAGTAAAAGTGCCCATGCGAAAAAAGTCTAGAAACTTATTTAAGGATCCTTGTATATCTATCTATCTATCTATATATGCATGTCCCAAAAAATTATTGTTCTTATATATATGATTGAAAATGTAATTTTCAATAGAATATGTCTATAAAAGAATTTGCTGCCTAACTATACACACATATATACATATTATCTATATATAAAGCTAACATTTATTAAGTTTATATATATATATATATATATATATATAATTGACTTAAATCGTGAGTTGGAAATCTCCTACTAAAGTTTCACCAAAACAGATCATCAGAAAGTCTAAAACCAACCCCGTTAAGGTGAAACTTTAGTAGGAGATTTCCGACTTGCGATTTCAGTTAATTTTATAATTGGCTCCACTTGTGTTGAGCACTCTTGTAATTTGTAGCATTGCAGTGTTGACGGAGGGTTTTAGTTTTCTTTTGACCAACTGACTGCATATCTCTTGATTTTTTTCAAGTGGTGTGACGAGGTTTGCCTTTTCTTTCTTTTTGTCCTATAATATTTTTTCTTTTTTTACCCCCGGGCGGTGATTCGAGATATTTTATCTCTTGTTCCTGGCGGGTTTTTTTTTCTTTTTTTTTTAATGGTAACTGTGAATGCTGGTAGATATTAGATTAGGAAATATATATATATATATATATATATGCATGTATGTGTATGAATATTTAGCTGTTCACAAATGAGTAAATCCCTGATATGCATTTATGCAATTTTATTTTTGGTTACAAAGTTGGAATCCTCAAATATTTGATAATCATTAATACACAATAATATCTATTTTGATTGTATATTTCACTAGAAATAATGAAAAACCTGTTTAGAAGGAAATGAACACTTTATAAAAGATTCTTTAGGTATATTTATTCATATATCATACTTTATGTGACTGTGACACACCAAAATACCATATCACAGTTAGATTTTTATTAGTATCATCATCACCAACAAGTCATTTTGATAACACAAATTTCATTGACTCTCTCTTGCCAACCATCCCTATTGGACATTGTAGAACGCAACAATATACAACAGCAATAATAGTGACAATAATAACAGCAACACTTACCTGAGGTCCGGCATAATCAATACTAATGCTTACTGGACAGGGTTGGTATTTATGAACAAACTTATCCAATGAGATGTTCTAGCCAATCACAATCCAAGGAATGGACCGGCCAATGTATGCACATTGGAATCTCCCAATGTGCCATAAATAGCTCTTTCATTGAGGACTGATTTAGTTTGGTCTTCGCCTTGCTAAAGACGTTGCTCTTAGCCTAGCTACTGACCACAAGTGTGTTTCGTGATTCAACATGGCGCTGCGAGCAGGATAGGTGTTGATAATTGAGTTCTGGACAGTTTCTTCGGCGCAGTTGTATAGTTGGACGTTCATTTGTGTGTCAGAAAGGTTGGTCAGAATGGAGGAGTTCTAGGGTAGTTGGAATTTGTTTTTGTTTTTTGTTTTTCTGAGAGGTCTACTTCAGAAAGACGTAGTTTTGAATGAGCAGCATCGCATCTTATTGGATCGATGAGCGAGGGTGGTGATGTCATGGGCTTAGGAAAGCAAGGGGGCAGTATACCCACATCCATGCATGCATCTTTGCTGAAATATAGTATCTGTACATTTCTGCATATGTACAGTGCCTGCTTTGTGGTCTTTTCTCCTACTTTGAAGGCGACGGGTAGCCAGCCCTGGCATGTCAAGGAGAATCCCCCGACCGTGCGCACCTTCTTGCTTGAGGGGACCAAGTTTTTTTCTGATATTCCCATGTGTCTCAGGTGCTTTGTCCCGCCGAGGCATATTGTTGCACCACTGTCTGGGTAGATCCTTAGTTTGGTAGGACGAGAGGAGGGAATGTCCTTGGCCCGTCTTGGATCCGGACACGGAGAGAATGGGATAAGTGTTGCTTCCACTTCCTCGCGGCTGCTATGGTTGCCCAGTTTATAGGTGTTGGTTGCTGGGTCGAATACCATGTGGGCAATGAGAGCATCCATGACGGCTTCCTCGTCCTCTGGACTCCATACGGCCCCTTGTTTTATTCTGCCCTTTGATTGACAGACTCCTTCAAAGTGATTCTCTTTGCCACATGCTCTGCATGTTTGACCCCATGCAGGACACATTCGTGGTCGATCACCTGACCCAGTTTTACCATGTTGGAAACTACCGCAACCCCTACATGCGTTACGTTGGGACTGTATTTCCATTATGTTCCTTCTGCGGTTATTGGTGGCAGTTGGTCGGATCGTATTTTGAGCCCGTTTTTGTCGGCGATATGCCGACATCTGAAGCCTGTGGAATCGCTCATTAGCATATGTCCTACAAACCCATCCCCCAAAGATATCCACCTTTCTAACAGCAGAGATGTTGCAATGGAATTAGCTGCCATTCAAGCTGCAGTAAACATTGATAACAACACCACTGTTATAACCCCTGACCACATTCGGGCATTGGGTCGAAATGACAAGACCTATACAACCCTGATAAATGCTATTAACCAGGGATTCTCACCCAAACGCAACCTCACAGAACCTGACATCCGTGATTTCTGGGAGGTGCGACACCGACTTAGCACTGACAGAGGGCTAGTATTAATGGACAGAAGAATCGTAATACCAAAGCCCTTAAGAAAGAAAATATTGCACTGCCTACACTCAGCCCACCAAGGCGTAGATGGAATGAAAGCTCGAGCTAATGACTCTGTTTATTGGCCGGGAATGAACGCCTCAATACGAAACTTTAGAGCGAATTGCTCGATTTGTATGACCATCGCCCCTAGCCAACCACGAGAACCCATCACCATGACACCATCCCCAGAATGGCCATTCCAACAAATAGTGATGGACATATTCCACGTTGGGCACGTTACGTACCTTGCCTGCGCAGACAGATTGACTGGCTGGCTCATATTATATCATCTGAAGCCAGGCCATGCCACAACATCAAAATTAATGTCCATCTGTCGACAACTATTTCAAACGTATGGCACTCCAGAGGAAATCAGTACAGATGGTGGCCAACCATTCACCTCTACTGCATTCCAGGAATTCCTTCAGACATGGGGCGTAAAGCACAGACGATCCTCGGTCGCATATTCCCAGTCCAATGGCCGTGCAGAGCTAGCAGTAAAAACTGCAAAGAGGATAGTCAACGGAAACACAGACGCTCAAGGTTCCCTGGACAATGACAAGGTCGCTCGAGCCATCTTGCAGTACAGAAATACCCCAATTCAAGGTATTGGCCTATCACCGGCACAACTACTACTCCACCGCCGGCTCCGGGATTCCATCCCTTCGCAACCATTCCTTTACAAACCACATCCTGAATGGATAGCGGCAGTGCAACGCCGCGAAGTAATTCTTCGAAAACGCAATGCTAAGTTGATAGAAAGATACAATAGACATACTCACAACCTATGCCCATTACAAGCTGGTGACACAGTGACCATTCAAAACCCACTTAATCGCCGGTGGAACACCACAGGAAAGATAATCTCCGCTCTACCTGAGCGTCAATACAAAATCAGGGTTGATGGCTCCGGAAGAATTACACTTAGGAACCGTCGCTTCCTCAAAAAGTGCGAGCTCAAGCCTACACCAACCCCGATACCAAGTGCAACACTAGGACCAACAATCCCGTCAACTGATGCTACAGTCACACATCCCCCATTGTCTCCCTGTGATAGCACATGCACAGCAACCAGACCCCAACAACAAACCACACATATATCCCCACGACTTCGATCATCAAGGATTCCCCGAGCTCTCTCTAGGTTACTACCACACAACAAACCAGGCATAAAAGAGAGACACACCTCCCAAGCAACCCGGCCCACCCGTGGGGGGGGAGGGGAGATGTAGAACGCAACAATATACAACAGCAATAATAGTGACAATAATAACAGCAACACTTACCTGAGGTCCGGCATAATCAATACTAATGCTTACTGGACAGGGTTGGTATTTATGAACAAACTTATCCAATGAGATGTTCTAGCCAATCACAATCCAAGGAATGGACCGGCCAATGTATGCACATTGGAATCTCCCAATGTGCCATAAATAGCTCTTTCATTGAGGACTGATTTAGTTTGGTCTTCGCCTTGCTAAAGACGTTGCTCTTAGCCTAGCTACTGACCACAAGTGTGTTTCGTGATTTGGAGATGCTCTACAAGACATCTAATATCTGTACAAAGCTGATGAACATAAATTTGGTTGGTCAACATTGGTGTATCCAAGTATAAGCGTCCATAGTAGAACTTAGCTTATAAGTCTGTCTCTGCTTCTTCAGCAGTGCCTAGCTTGTCTTTTTTGTCTTACTTGAATGGTTTGTAAGATGGGAGGAAAGTGGTGGTACAGTTGCTGTAGGGTTCTGCTTTCAGGATTTGTTCAAAACAGCATGCAACATCCTTGCATAGTTCTAATTTAGCTTCTTCTCCAAGTGCCTTGTTAAAGCCTCTATGGTGCAGCTATATAATAGTACTGGCATGGCTACAGGCTGAAAGAATTCCCATTTTATTTTAAAATAAAAGAACAAACAAATTAATTATAATGTTCTTTCCTTTTTCAAGCTATTTCTATTTCTTTTACTTTCTTACAGCAGTTTTTAGTTCTTTCTCTTTTTTTAAAAAAAAAGGTTTTTAACCAGTTTCAGATAGTTTTACCTCCTCTTATTTTTCAAGTCAAGCATTCATTATATATATATATATAAGATAATGGGTTTTTCTCAATATATTTATAAATATTCAGAGATTGCTGTATTCTTAATGTCAACCATATCTTTGAAAATATTTTAACAGAGAGTATAAAATAATTTCCAATCCAATTTACATAACAATATTTGTGTGGGTATCTGCATTCCAGCACACCCTGATAGTTATAATTTATCAAGCAGTTTAATTATTAAGTACTACAAATAAAGTACTTCCCCTTGTTTATTTTTAGGCAATTAGTAAATTAAAAATTATTTTAAAAAGGGGAATCATACTTTAATAAAGATGACTAAAATATGACTAAAACAAAAAAGAAAAAATGAACTTAAAGGGCCCTTTCAATAAGTGCTTTTTCAACTGCAAAAACTGGTAAAATTCCACTATCAAAAAAATTGAGTGATAAACGGTCAATTTGTGGAGAGGAAGGACCAAAAAAAGAACCAAAAAAACCCCTACAACTCTTCAAATTCCCCAAATAACCTTAATGAGTGTATGAATTTTCTATGCTTGCACAGGTTACAGTGATATTCAATTATCACTAGTGCTTCCAATAATAATAAATATTTCTTACACTTAGCTTTGTGAAAGACAGAGAAACACTCATCTGATTAGCCTGTTCGGTATAAATAATAGTTGTACAAGTGTTTGTGAATGGTAGACTCATGCAACTGTAAGAGCCCGGATGTTAATGAATGAGACCACCTGCATATTCCTCATGGCACATGCTGCCCAACTCATACCACTAACTTCCTATCTATGTAGTCAGCATTGCTCTGACATTGAAAGTTATAGACCATCATACTTGACTGCAGTATAGGTAGAACATCTTTTTGAAAAGACAAGAAGGCAGACCTGGTGGTAAAGATGGTTCTAACCTTGACAGAGTAAAAACAATGTATAACTGATGAGGAAATTTGTCAGTGAATGCCTGACCAGCAGGTCCAATCAACAGGAGTTTCAGTTATACTGAATATTTAGGAGGACTAAACATTTTACTGGTATTAAATTTAGATCTCATAGATTACTTCAGATAACATCCTCAGGATACTCACTTTTTTAGAAAATTTTAGTGACTTTTTTAAGCTCTGCTTAAATCCAACTATCAGAGCAAATCCTCAGTGTCCGATGAGTGAGGTACTTGACAAGGTCAATAATCCTAAATTTAGGGGTGAAGGAATCTTAACTAATGTATAACCCTATGAAAGTAGGCTTTCAATATACACTAGTTACAAAAGAAGAAGGACTCTTCTTGACCAACATGTTGAGAAAAGACAACATATTTTTATTCTTCTCTTCCATTGTAAATGACAAAGAAGGGTGAAGATTATTCAAATATTAGTAAATTTTTTTTTTTAAACAGGTTAGGTACTGGTAATTTTTGAAGAGATTTCTTGTACCTACTGCAGTTGAAAGTTCAGTGTCTTAGGACTTCAAAAAGCTTCCCAACTCTACCAAATTGGACTATTGACCTTAGGAACAAGCCTCAAGAAGTTGAATGACTGTTTCATAGAATTTCCTCAATCATTTGATAGGACAATGCATTTTCACGTCTTTTATCTTGGATAATGGATCAGTAATGACTGTCTCCTCACTTTTTTTTCTGATGTGATTATTTTAGAACAAAATAAAATTATATATATATATATATATATATATATATATATATATATATATATATTCTATTCATAATTTAGGACTTGAAAATGTAGTTAATGGCTGTTGAAAGCAATCTTTAAGCAAGTATATAATAATTCTATTCTAAATAAAGCTTTCAATTGAATTGCTTTTAATGCAAAATTTTGATAAGCATAGTCTCTAATTATATAAAATGATACAAAAGTAACACACATTCATGTATTGACATTAGACTATCGGTTTAAAAATTATATAGAAATGATGACGAATTCCCTAAAGTACATATATTATTCCTCATACCTTTCATCAGTGTAAAATCAGATATTTTTCATTTTCATTAGTCATAGGATCAATGATGAGTTTGATGTGAGTGCTATCTCTGACCATGATCCAGTGATGCATAGTAATCATGAGGAAAGAAGTTTTAAATTACAGCGAACTGTTTATTCAGGAAATGCATTTATCATTTGTATTCAAAGAAAATTACATTCTAATTAAGAAAACTAAGATTGGCATCAAGTCTTGTGTCTTTATAAATATAGAATTCATATAATTTATCTATCCAAATGAAACCCCACCTAATCCTTTGTTTACATAAAAAGAGTAACCACTCTTGAGTAAATTGCTAATATATATTACTGTAGTCAAATGATAAAAGGTTTAATTTACAATACACATGTAAGTTGAATGCATGAATACAATTAACAAATACACAGTATTTCACTTTAGCCATGATAAACATAAAACTGACATATATAGAAAATTGATTTCAATTATTCATTGGACTAAGTAAACGTCAGATTAATAAAGCACTTAGTGTGAACCCAAATCATATGAAATAGCTTTTAAGATTAACATACTAACCATATGTTTATAGCTGCTCCTTTGAAATATGACTCACAGGTACAAGGAAAATAAAGATTATGTCTAACACTTCAATTAAAAAACAAAACAAAACATGTATTAAAGATAGGAAATTTTATGAATGAAATACCTGTGCTCCTAACCTAATTTTTCCTGCCAGCTGTGTCTATATATATATATATATATAATGGACTCACCTGTTGACCAGCCTATACAGGTGATTTGTTTAGGTTGGTGAAGGCCTGTATAGAACTAGTTACACTTTTTAGATAAGCTGATAATGAAAGAATGGTACACAAATATGCCACAGATTCCCCTGAACAACACTCCTCTAGTTTCGAATTTAGAGTTTTTCCTTCTTTTACACCTGTGGACATGAAAGTGAGACTAACGGCAGCTCTTGACAAAAGAGGGTTCGTTTGTGTCTGGCGTGCAGGTCAGTGATTTGATACAATGAAAAGAAAAGAAAAGAAAAATACTCACCGCTGTTTCAATAATCCACATTCAGCTCATTAAAGGAAAAAAGAGAGGAGGCGCCCGCCCGGAATTTTTATAGGCTAAGGAAATGGATTATGGGTAAGGTGACGTAAATAAAAACCAACTCGTTTTTCTTTTTGGGCGACTTTTTCTCGGCGAGAAGCAGAAGCAGGAAAGAAGGTGGAAGAGAAACGAAGGAAGAAGCACAGAGAGAGTGGAAAGGAGAGCGAGCGAGAGAGAGAGAGAGGAGGAAAGTGGAGGAGGAACGCAAAGAGGGAAGTGGTGTAACAAGCACTTTAGACTGAAATCTAAAGGTCGCTGGTTCAATCCCGGGTCCAGAACACAGGGAGATTATCCACCCTAAAACTACAACACCAGTTGTCATACCAAGTTTAGAGGGCCCAGTTAACTGTTCTAGCCCATACCTGAGTGAAGAAGAGATGGATTCATTCATGCCTTTTACAAAGGTATTATCATCATGTGGAAAATAGTCAACCATGTCCAGGATTTGAACTTGACTTGTCAGGTCTATTTCCTTATAATGATAATCATTACACCATGCATGCACACACACACACACACACACACACACACACACACACAAAAAAAATATATATATATATCCTCTGACAAAAATCCATATGCATACAAAATGGATACACATTTCTTTATCCATAAATTATGTAATATCTGTGCTGCTTCAGATAAAATTTGATTAGCATATTGTATATGCAATATTAAATTCTTATTGTCAGGCATAATGTAATCAGTAACAAGCTAGATTGCAGAACACTTACAACTGAGTAGTGAGTATAACCCTCACTACATTTCCTATACTTTTGGCCTTGAGGCAAACCTAAGCTATTGTTAGTTTTAAGGGCATCTTGCATGGTAATCGTTATTGAGCTATGCTAGCAGACTATTGTTTGTTAGTTCAGCTCTCACTGGGTACACCACACTTCTGGCCTTATACTAAACTGAACTAACCTCAGAAAATGACTTAATCTGTACTGAAATTTTTTACTATCATAAAATCATCATTATACATTCCTTCTTATATTGCACATATATACCATTCTAGCAAAAAACCCAAAAACATTTCCAAAATTCGCATAAGTTTGCTTCATAAATCTGATTTTCATTGGTAATCATATATATACTAAAGAATTTGTTTTACTTGAATTTCAAGTAAATCTTTTCATTCCAATATGTATTTAAATTCAAAATCACCCAAGTCAAAATTCTAACATAATCTTTTAATCTACTGTCTCTTGCATCTTTTTGAAATTTTGAATAAAAAAAAACTTAAAAATCAAACTATTTGGACTTTTTGACTGATAATATTTAATGAGAAAAAATATTTAAAAATTCCTTAAACATTTTAAAATTCCAGTAAACTATTTTAACATTATAAATCCATCTTCCCATTTTATTAATAACAGAATTAAAAATGCAGCAACACATTAACTTTGATTTCTTCTGATAAATATTATATACTGCTTATAAACAGTTACAAATTAAAACAGTGAATTATTTCTGCATGAGATTAACTAAGCGTAGCTTAGTTTGGTACAAGACTAGTAGTAGTATGAAATACCCAGCAAGAACTGAATTTACCAGCAAGAGTTTGTTAACCTAGTTCACTAACCACTAGACAATGCAAGGCAGACTGGCTACTTTTTAAACCTAATTTAGTTATTGCACAAGATTAGAAGAATGAGATGCCCAGTGAGAATTGGATTTACTATTAATGGCCTGATTGTCTAGCTTGCTAACCATTGTACATGAAGCATTGTGTTTGCTAAACTTAATTTGGCACAAGGCCAGAAGTATGGGTCACTCACTAGTAAGGATCTACTAGCCTAGCTTGTAATCATTACACACTATGACCTGATCAGTGCTACTGAAGCAACAGCAACAATAATTCTAAAGAAGAGAATAGTAAAATTCATAGAATGTAAGGACATCTTTCATTAAAAAGAAGGATGCAAAAAGAATTATATGGTAGAAAGATCAGCTCCTCATAAACAAGATGATCATAAAGAATTATTGATCCAAGAGAAAAATCTAATTATGGCTTTTGATTGACTACAAAAAAAGCTTTTGATGGCATACCTCATGAATGGATTCTGAAAGTTCTAAATAGTTAAAAGATATCCCTGTTAAAATAACAATTCTAAAATACAATATATAAAGATGGCATATTAACCTCAGATTAATCCATGTAAAAAGCATACTCAAAACTAATAATCTGAACATAAATAATGGAATCTTGCAAAGTAACTCACTTTCTCTTTTTTGTTTAGCTCTAATATCTCTCTTCACAAAACTTAAAATCACATACTATGGATATAAAACTCCTGCTGAAAAAAATAAAACACCTATTCTATATGGATGATTAAAAGTTATATGCAAAAAAATGATGATAATTTAGTTCTACTAAGCACTGTGAAAAGATTTATTTATAACATAATGATACAATTTGGTCTGGACAAATGTGCAAAAGTCATATTTAAAAAATACTCATGATAAAGTCTTAAAATATCATTCTGGATATAAACACAGAATTTACATTGTTAGAACACAATAAAACCTATAAATATTTAGGAATTTATTTAGTGAATGGTATTATTCATACCATAAAGAAAAAATAAGAAAAAGAGCCATATTAAGAATAGAATTGAATTCCAAAAATAAAATTATAGCAATTAGCACCCTGTCAATGCCAATAGTGACATTCAGTTTTTAAATGGTTAACTGGACATTAACAGAAACAAAAAAAAAGATGAATACTAAAATTAGGAATCTAATAACCTGCCACAGAATGCATCCCCCAAGAACAGATATAGAATGTCTTTTTACACCAGGAGAGAAAATGGTAGAAAAGGCTTAATCCAATTAAAATTGACCTACAAAACAACCACAATAGGATGAAAGAAATACTTAGAAACTACAACATATTAGATAATACAGTTAGTAAACACACATAAGGAAAAAAAAATTCAATTAGTAAAGAAAGCACTAAATTTGTTAAACAACTCAACCATATAAAAAAAAGAAAAAGCACAAGGACACAATCAATCTAAAAGACCTGGGAACAAAAACCTCAACATGGTCAGTATGCACAAAGAATTAGAAATGCTGATATAGATTTGGTAAAAAAACTAATCAATAGCTGAAAAGTAATGGTCTGAAGTGGCTAATGATAGCTTACCTACTAGAAACTATCAGGCAAACATTATAAAAAAAATGGATCAAACCCAATATGTAGACTGTGTGAACAAAAAAAATGAATCAATTGTCTCCTTACTGTCTGGTTGCCCAATTCTCACAATGACAGAATATAAGTAAAATCATGATAAAATAGGACATTATATTCATGGGAAAATATCCAAATACTATGGAATATGGAAATCAGGAAAATAGTATACACTCCAACCAGAACCAATGACAGAAGCCAAAGAAGCTACTATTCTCTGAGATTTTGTTGTTATCCAAACTAAGAAAAACATTATTGATATAGTGGTTAAGGACTATAAAAAGAAAAACATGCCTTCTAATTGATATGTCAGTACCAACAGATAATAACATATATCAGTCAAAGAGTTTAATAGAATAAATACAAAGACCTGGAAATAGAAAGTGAAAAAATATGGCACCTTAAAACTACCACCATGTCATTAATAATGAGTGCCCTAGGTATAATCATGAAAGGGACTGATAAACACATTCAAAAATATCTGGCAGTACCAATCAATATGAAACACAAAATTTGCACTTTGTGAAACTGCTTATCTCCTTAGGAGAGTACTATCAATATGATTGGAAAAGTAACACACAAAAATTTGGATGGAATGTAGAATACATATAATCACGACTTTCTCTCACCAAAGGTCTTGGGTAAAAACCTGGTGAAGGATTGTAAGAAACTGAAAGTAAAGCTGAAAATGAAATAATAATAATAATAATATTAGTAGTAGCAGTAGTAGTGATGTGATGGATTGAAAATTGATATTTATTCAACCAAACAAGCCTTGATATAAGGTCAGATTCATAGATCACCCAATAAAAACTGAACTCACAAACAATAGCATATAAGAATAATGTGCTAATCATCACTCTTTAGTATGATTTACAATCATATCTCAACCCACACTTTAGTGTTTCTGTTCTCTGAGCTTCAACACTTGGCCCTTACAATTCAAATAATTACATTCAATCCATTGTCAATGCAACCTTCAAGGAAAGCTGAACAAAAAGAAGGAACAGAGTACAATAGCTTATTGATATGTAATAAGCTTCAAAAGGGTTAATCTGATAATTATCTACCAAAGCTATTTCTATGACAACTTTCTTTTAATCATATTCAAAATATCATTTCTATATTCCTGTTAATTCTCACAGCATTCCTATTAGCCTGTATTTGAATGATGGCAAGCTGTAAATGTAGCAGAGTTTCTGCTACTGCACCAATTGAAGAACCATCAATCAAAACACTGAAGGCAAAACCAACAAAGATAACATAAAAACTGCCTCCCACAAACTGTAATGATTAATGTTACTTCAATCCTATAAGCCCACACCAAAAAATGCAAATAATAAATGATAATAGGAAGTCACAAATTTCATTATAAAAGCTATGGAAAACTGGAGAATAGAACTAGCAGCTAGAGGACAAATCCTAATTGAGGTAAAAATTGAAATAGGCATCTTCCAGGAAAACTCTTTATAACCACTATTATTGTTATAGTAATCATGCCACTGAATTATATACTACGAAGAGGGAGAGAAGGCTACAGATTTACAAAAGTCATAAGAAGAGATAAATACTCTCATGTATATGGATGATATTATGATTTTTGCCTAGAATGAAAAGGAATTAAAGATACTGACATAAACTATTCACCCAAGACATACAGAATTGAATTTGGAATCGAAAAATGTGCAGTGCTTATAATGAAAAAAGGAAAACGAGAGACAAGTGAAGGAACAGAACTATTCAGTCCAGACAGCATCAGAACACTTGCTGGAAAAGAAAACTACAAATAGCAGGGGACTATCAGAAGCAGATACTGTCAAGCAAATGGCAATGAAAAAAGGGTAAGAAAGAAGTACCTCAGGAAAACAGTAAAACTTTTTAAAACTAAACTCAACAGCTGAAATCAAATCAAAGGAATAAATATCTGGGCAGTTTCCTTTCAAAGATACTCTGAGCCTTTCAAAGAATGGGCAAGAGAGAAATATGGACGCTAGAACATGAAAATTGATGACGATGCACAAGGCTTTACACCTGAGAGATGACATAGACAGATTCTATATGATAAGAAAAGAAGAAAGAGGACTTGTTTGCATTGATTGTGTGGATGCAGAAAAGCAGAGACTCAAAGAATACATTCTTAAAAACCAAAGGGAGATTAAATGCAGCAACCTGTAATAAAAATAACTTAAGGATAAACTGGAAAATAACTAAAAAAAGTCTAGAAAACAAATACGAGAAGAAAAACAATTATATGGATACTTCAAGCAATGGACTAAAGAAATTGCACATGATATTATCTGAATATCCCTAGGAAGAGAGAAACTGAATCTCTAATAACAGCAACTCAAAATAATGCCATAAGGACTAATTACGTCAAAGCAAAAACTGATAATATACAGGAGAATAACAACTGTAAGTTATGTGGTGATAGCAATGAAACAGTTAACCACAAAATAATTGAATGCAGCAAAGTGGCACAAAAGGAATACAAGAGCAGGAATAACTGGGTGGGGAAGGTGGTCTACTGAGAATTGTACAAGAGAGTGAAATCTGATTATATTGACTAATGATGTATGCACAAACCAGAATCAGTTCTAGAAAATGAGATGCATAATATTCACTGAGACTGAGATACAAATCAATCCCCCAATCCAGGCCTGAAGAACACACCTAGTTTCAATTAACAAGAAAAAAATTATCAAATAACAGATTTTGCTGTTCTAGCAGACCACAGAATGGGGAAAAAAATGGACAAATACTTGGACCTTGCCAGAGAGTAGAAAAAGTTGTAGAACTTGGTGGCAGTGATACCAATCATAGCTGGAGTTCTTAGAACAGTACCGAAGAACTTAGAAAAGTGACCGTGGAATCTGGAGATCAATCAAGACCATACAGATGACAGCACTGCTACATTCCACTAAGATACTTAGAAGAATCTTAGAAATCTAAGGAGATTTGCAGTCACTCAGACTTTAATGAAAAACCACCAGTTAGAACTGGCCAGAAAAACTTGCAAGGAGTAATATTATAATGAGAAGAAGAAGAAGAAGAAATTTGATTCAAAAAGGTTCAAGAACTTTCTTTTTTTTTGCGAATATCATATAAAAAAATGCAGTGACTGTGATATAAATCTAAAAAATATGCTTATCAGGAATGCTTATCCTGATAGAATTGCTAAAGCAGATATGAATTGGAGATTGATAGTGCAAAACCAAGCAGAATTAACATTCTATTTCTAACATCCATTCTCTATCCAAGAAATAAGAATACCATGTGTCATGAGAAGAGTTCAAAAATTCAATGAGTTGCAGAGCAAAGGGGACTGAAGGCAAATAGTATGTTATAGTTAAGGAATTGCAAATATTATAAGATGATATAAATACAGCCCATAATATGAAAAATAGAAATAATGATGAAGTATCAACAATAGGTGAGTAGATAGACAGAGATGTTTCTTATAAGGGCATTAGTCAATTACTTACTTTTAATAGTAAAAGAAAAGTTGTGATACTGCCAGTAACAGTTGAAAAATTAAGATAAATTAACCAAACTATTTAATTCTGAAGGAAAAGATATTTTAACATTTACAAAATATGCTACAAATATGAATTATTATTGGATTGATATAGATAAATTTTAAAATTATTTCCCAATATCTATGTTCAATCATTCAGAGTTATTCAAAATTACTTGTTTTTCTGAATGATGCTTTTTGGGGGGGATATTAAAAGCAATACAGGATATTTTAGAATTTTTCAATATATCTTATTTAACAAAAGATCCTTGATAGCTCATGGGCATTAGTAGGTTGAAAATATAGGGGTAAAATTAAAATGTTATATTCTGGCTGATTTTACTCATGTTCTAATTGTAATTTGGAAGATAAGTGGGTAATATTCAGAGGTCTCACTATCTTCAAACTTTTGAAATTATACTAATTCAGTTTAAGTATAATTCTATATTACTAAGAAAATAATATTTTCCATTTATTTTTCAATACAACCAACCAAACTAAACATAAAAAGTTGATAGAACTGGATCTGGTATCTATATAAAATTTTACCAATTCATTTCAGGTTAGCATGTCACATATGGAATGGTATAACCTGACAAGTATTTATATGTTCAATATTCCCAATACTATACAATGATGATTGATTGCATTAATCTCATCAGAAATAGGTTAATTTCAAATTTTGAAAAAAAATAAAAAAGACATTTAAGAGACAATAGTCTAAGAAATAATTTGATATTAAATTTTAAACAAATGAAGCAGATATAGTACCTGAGGTTATTTCACCACATGATTTTGCAACCTAAGTGATAAAAGAATGGAACCACTTAATATTATTCAATTTCTCTAAAATTTGAAATACAGATCACTTAAATGAATGGAAACAAGCAAACAGAGACTAAAATAGCAACTTCAGAAATTTGAGGCATGAAATGGGTTTTCAAAGATAGATAGATAGATAGATAGATAAAAAAAATAAAAGAAACCACAGAGACAGAATCTGTAATTAAAAATAGTAAATAAGTATTTCAAGACATTAGACAAATAAGAGCTTGAAAGATTAGATAAAGCAATTAGAAATGAAAAGCTCACATTGCTTTTATAAGTATTTAAAGGAAATCTGATGAATTGATATGAAGCAGTACAACTGATATAGCATTCATCACCCTTTGCTGGGAAAGTTTTACAGTGATGTCTTTTTAAATAACTTTCAACATTTTGTAAATTACAACAGAACATTATAATATTAAATTCTAAAGTGATGCCCAACAATGATTTTGAGAAAATATATACATGGTGCCTTCAATAATTTTCCAGACTTTCTCGTGAAGCCATCATAGACTCTTGAAAATTCACTATGTTATTGCTATACATCTTATGAGATGACTGACCAGTTTTTATGATTTCAGGTTCAAATGAACAGCTACAGCAGCAATTGGAATACACCCTACTAAAGCCTGATTATTACAACTGGTGAATTTCAAAAATGCAATCTGGATGTGAGGACACTTTAGAAGAATGATATGCAATAAAATTCTGTTTTAAACTTGGAAAATTTGCCACAGAAACATATGGAATGCTTCAGACTACTTTTCAACCATCTTGCATGAATTAAGCATCAGTTTTTGAGTGGCATAAGAGATTCAAGAAAGTCACAGAGTCTGTGAGGGATGATGAGAGGTGTGGGAGGAGTAAGGAGGTCAATACACCAGAGTTGATTAGCCAAAGGGTTAGGGTTAGAGTTAGAGTTACTATGTTGAGGTTTTAAGGGAGTTCAGCCAGAGATTCCTAGGGAAGAGGCCAGCACTCTTCAAATCGGGTCAGTGGCATTTCCACTAGGACAATGCACCAGTCTCCAACTTCATCCTTGTCACAGACTATTTGACCAAGATGGGCATCAAGACAGTTCCTCAGCCTCCCTATAGTCTAGACCTTGCTCTCTGTGATTTTTGGTTATCTCCTAAGCTCAGAGGCTGTCGTTATGAGACAATTGAGGAGATGAAAGAGGCTGTGATGAAGGTCATTGATACGCTCACACAAGAGGACTTTGATGGGGCCTTCCAGAAGTTGTTGGAACAGTACAACAAGTGCATTGCAGCCGGAGGAGATTACTTCGAAGGGGACTAGAGTTTCATGTGTTTACTATCAATAAAAGTGCCCATACAAAAAATTCTGGAAACTTATTTAAGGATCCTCATATATATATATATATATATATATATATATGTGTGTGTGTGTGTGTGTGATAAACTTTCCAATTAATTTATTTGTATCAGCACCTAACAGTTCAAGCCTAGTTTGCTGGAACTGTAAAATACACCTATGTCGCCCCTGCAGCAGGGTAAGATGAAAGTCCTGGATATGGCACTAAATCATCTAATAGGGAGGCTCTAGTCCCGGATCTTTTGGGAATGTGGAGTATCTCTTCACTGTCATTGCTCCCAGGTCCACTCTGACTTGGCGTGGTAGTATCTAATAGGGTCTCATCTATGGGTCAAATAAAACTGTTTGACATTTAAACTGTATGCAAACAAATGACTTATGTTAAATTGAATTGTTAGAAATAGTTCTCTTTGACTATTTAACTGTGTGTAAACAAACAAGAGTGTAATTGAATTTTAGTGATAAGTAGCAATAATTGGAACTATTTAACTGTGTGCAAACAAATGTTGAATAGAATTATTAGTGTTGAGTTGAAATACTTGAAACCATTTAACTGTGGGCAAAAACTGAATTATTGTTACTGCATGGCAATACTTGGAACAATTTAACAGTATGCAAATGAATGAGTTATGTTGAAAAGAAAAATTAGTGTTATGTATAGCAATACTTGAAACCATTGAACTGTGTGCAAACAAGTGAGCTCTGATTTGTATGAAAATAACATTATCAACAGACTATTTGCTTGAAAATCCTATTTATAATATATATGTCTCAACCAGATTTAGTATTAAATAATCTGCAAAGGTTGTTATGCCATAAAACCCAAATAAACAAACAGTACAGTTTAAAATATGAACTACTTACTTAGATGATTTGTTCATAATGGTAAAGGTCCGTGAAGAACCAGCCACACTTTTTGGATGAGTTGATAACAGAAGAATGGTGCATCAATATACCACTGATTCTCCTAAACAATACTCACCAGATTTTGAATTCAGATCTTTTCCATTTCTGAGACAGGTTGCTTTACTAAGACTAGAGAGCTCTCTTTGTTCTAATTCTAAATCTGTGGTAAGATTTCACTAAGAGTATTAGCATTAAAGTGAGATGAAAAAAGGCTCATCCGGGATCTGAACTTAGCTTGTCAAGTTTATTTCCTAATGATAATAAGCATTATATATATATATATATATAAAATACTTGAGGTTAAGCCTGTTTTTTATTTTCTTTGAAAATGTGATGTTTTTGAAACATTAAAGAACTGTTGTAATAATTACTACATTCCACTCTACTTCATTTTAAGATCTTCTTGAATATGTATATGAATGTTAGGTTAGTTTTATATATTTTTTTTGGATAACTACATTGAGAAAGGGCTCATGAAAATGTCATATTAAAGAAAACAAAACTATTCATTCTGAATGAACTTACTTACATAATATATTGTTGGAAATCTTAAATCAATTGCAGAAATGGGAATCTTACAAGATATATAAAATATAAGTAGATATGAATAGTTTCTAGTTTGGAATTGAAATAAATTGTTCAACACACAACTCCTGTTACTTTTCAGAAACACCTTGTATACACATTTATATAATACATCTACATATGTATATGTACATACATACATACATAAATAGGCACATAAACACACACATATACAAACATGAATACATACAAATATTTCCACATACATAAATATATAGAATACATGCGCATATCTATATATAAGAACTAACTTAATCAGAGATACTCCCTTTATCAGAATATCTATTGTTTATATAAATTCCAGGAAAATGATTTTACTTTTTTCAAGAGCTTCAATTCTGATGATTCTACATGAATGCAACAAAAAAGATGAAAAGAAATTTAAAAATGTCTTATTGCTACTCTTGAAATTCTTCCCTTTTTATTCACTTTACTTAGTTGTTCCTCATTTTCTGCCAAAAACAAACTTCAAAATGTCATGAAGCCAAGAAATGCACAAAAAACAACATTGGAATTACTTCTATTTCATTCTTGTTCATCTTATCAGATTTCATTGAAAGAGACCAGATGCCATAAACATTCTAAGGTAATTGTTTTGCAATCATTAGCCTTTTGTTTTTTGATCCTTTCTAACTTTTATTTAATCAAGTGGTATGAATGCTTTTATCTCCCACATATTCATACCATAGTATCTACCTACTCTATCTATAAATGTAAGGCGTTCAGCACAGGAGAAGGGGGAAATTATATTTATATATATTATATATTTTATATATAGAGAAGGAAAGAAATACTGAAAACATATCTGCCTTCCGATATTCCCCACAGTTTATAAGACATTATTCTCCCACTCGTTACTACCTCTATAGGAAATATTAGAACAGAAGCAGAAAACTATTTATCTCTTGACAACTCATTGATTTTTCTTTTGGGTTAATACATAGCCTTTCATTTTATTCATTTTTTTTAAAGAAAAAAAGAATGACATATTTTAAATCAAAAAGGCAATGAGTTAATTAACGAATAAACTTAACTAATTAGCAGTTAATTATATTTATATTTTCAGGAAACCATGGCGAGAAATGAGAATGGACTATCATTCTCTCCTTTCCCTGTGACCCACACCTTTCACTTCTACACAGGTAGGTAAATATTATATGACTTGTAAATGATTATTTAATATG
Organism: Sepioteuthis lessoniana; assembly: GCA_963585895.1. Lineage (NCBI taxonomy): Eukaryota > Metazoa > Mollusca > Cephalopoda > Myopsida > Loliginidae > Sepioteuthis > Sepioteuthis lessoniana. The sequence continues at coordinate 24,012 of CAUZXS010000041.1, read as the reverse complement.
CACATTCTATTTGTTTTGGTTTCTTTGTTTAATTGCAGATAAAACTTTGTGGGTTATTTAATGCCAAAGAATCCTTGTAGAAGAACAGCAATAATATTATATAACCCATAGCTGGGTTGATAAAAGGGTTAATACCTTTTCCAAGGGTATTAGTCTGAAAGTGAATATAACAGCATGACTGGTGTTCAAATTCACTTACTTAAGCACTTTAGCTATTATGCCATAGCAACTCTCTCAGTTCAATTCAGTCTGTACTTGCAGAAGTATATATGTCAGAGTAATGATGATATCTATATTGTCAACATATAATTTCAGTTGGTATGATAAAAAACACACTCAGTATACAAATATTATATATCTTATCTGATACTAGCAAGACTACCTAATTGTTTACTTGATTAAACTAGATTTCAGGATTATTACTAAACTGTTGTCAGTAATTTCTATTTTATTTTATATACTTTGAGCACAAGTATAGTGTGCCCTTACTAAGAGATAGGATTTGGAGGAAAGGAATTTTTGCCGGGGGGAAACTTAAATATTACACAGTTGAATGTTTTACTTGGATATTTAAAATGGCTTGGAAATAATTGTCAAAATAATCAAGAGAGATTATTAGAATAGACTGTGGTTAGGAAGAGAGGCAATTCCATTTCTGTTTTGAGGAAGGACAGCTTGCGTCTTCAGTTATGGAGTTATCGTCAAGTCTTTGAGGAAATGGCTTGATTTTCCTCTAAGTCATTTTTCTTTAATTGTATTTTACATTCATCTTTATTTTTACCCCCTTTTACAGTGCCTCTTGGCATAAGTTGACTTCAGACTCCAGTGCAACTTTCTGACGGACTTTATCAAACTACATTTTTTCATATATATATTATAAATTTCCTTGACCAGTCACTAAACATCAGACATATATGTGCTTTCAAAATTAGGCAAAATCCAGGTTCTTTGTATGTCCAGTTATATATTATCATTTTATAAATGATAGCATAGTTTAGTACAAGACCAGAAATATGGAGTACCCAATGAAAACCAAACTCACTAAGAATGGTTTACTAGCTTACTCCAAAAACTATTATACCATAAAATATGCCCATGGCCAGCTATATATTTAATATTCATGAATAAGTAGTGAAAAAGGAATTAATATATTTGATTATCATGGAAAAACAGAAAAAACTATGTGCAAAAAAGGCTCTCAGGAGTTAATCATAATTTTTCTTTATGCTTAAAATTATCATTGGTGTGTATTTATATCATCTACACATTTCTATAACAACAGAATTTCAAAAATATATTCATATCATTTCACCAAATCCTTTTGTCTCTTATCTTCTTTTTCTGAGTAATGCTAAGTACCCTTACTGATATCTTTTTAAACTATTCATAATTTGCATTATAACAAAAATACAACTCAACAAAAATAGATAAAAATTATATTTTGCAGCATGAGTAACCCCAAAGAGCTCAAAATGGAAGTTTGTTGGAAGTAGAGAACTGGTAATTACTTTTGTTCTTCTCTATGGATATACAAATTTCCACCTGTTTCTTAGGACTGGCACTTTTCCAGAAACAAACAAGATTTTATCTTAATCTTCTAGTGGTAACTAAGTTCTCTTACTAAATCTAATCTTGCTTAATTACTGCAGTTTGACAGGAACAGATCAACCCTTAATATATAATGAGGTAAAAATCAACTTAAATTAACTTTAATAGATAGAAAATGAAAATTCCAGTAATAACTTTATCATCTTTTTGGGAAGAAAAACCTTTAAAAGATATTTCTTGTAAGCTTTATGCTTATAGAACTTAAAATTCTTAAACAGTTACACATTCAAATATAACATTTTATTATTAGCTTTACTGATAAAAAATAACAAGTTTCTGGTGAGATACATCATTGAATGATATGAGATGCTCTGAAAGTAATGCCTCCTTTTGATTTCTATGCATAATAGCACCATTGGATAAAGCAAATTTTAAACTACAAAACATGGTATTTTTTATGTAGTAACCATCATTGATTACTTTTCACCAGCAATGAACAAAAGCTTACATGCCACATTCAGAGGAAGGTTGGTTTGGGAGTAATGTCTTCTATTTTACTCCATTGGAAACAGATGGTGATGTTATGGAAGTAGAAGTTGAATCTTTCTTTTAATAAGGCATAATCTATTTTTCCTTACCACAGCTAAGCAGCAGAATAAACTTTTAAATGAATCATGAAAAAGTTGGGAAAAATAGAAATTACATAATATCTGCAGTATTTTGCAGCACATTCAATGCACTAAATTTAACTTATGTTGGGAAAATAAAATTGAAGGGAAATTGGTAGATTAAAGATTTCAGCATATAAAAATGGAAATTGATGATAAAAGCATTAAACCAGAAGTAAGATTTTTGTAAAATATTGCTGAGATGAAAAGAAAAAAAAAGTCCAGAATAGTGTTTAAAAATAGTGCTATGATATAATTTAAGTCTTATTAACATAAAAAGCAGAAAGAAAATACCAAATATCTAAAAAAGAAAAAGAAAGTAAGAAAGAGGAATGTAATGTAATACAGTAATAAAAAGGCCAAATATCTTAGAATTCTCATACACTCTTCCTCAATTCAATAGTAGTTGCCCAGTTGGCTGGGGCTGTAGAATACATCAACTGCTTCTCTGCACCCAACGATTGTCCTGGATATGACACTAAACAATCTAAAAGTGAGGTTCCAGTAATGCTGAAGTTTTGAGGAAATGCGGACTACTCTTTATTGCCATCGCTCCCAGGCCCGAAATGGTAGCACCTGATAAGGGTCCTATCTATGGGTTAAATAGAACTAAACCGGGGTTTCTTTACTTTACTGTTTTTTTGCATTTAAACTGCATATTTATGCTAAACTGAAATGTTTAAAATAGAACTGTTTTGACATTTAAACTGCGTACTTATGCTAAACTGAATTATCTGAAATAAAATTGTTTTGACATTAACTCTGTGTATTGCCCAGTCAGCTGGGGCTGTAGAATACACTGACTGCAGCTCTGCAGAGGGGTAAGACCCCTCAATGAGTGTCCTGTAATATGACACTAAACAATCTGATGCTGAGGCTCCACTAATGCTGGGGCTTTGGCGAATATGGAGCACCCCTTCATTGCCATTGATCCCAGGTCCACTCTGGCCCGGGTTAAATAGAACTAATGGCATACTTATGCTAAACTGAATTGTTTGAATTAGAACTCTTTGACTAAGCTGAATTGCTTGAAATAGAAATGTTTTTGACAATTAAACTGTGTACATACATTTAAATTGCATGCTTATGCTAAACTGAATTGTTTGAAATGGAACTGTTTTTTACACTGAAACTCTACTTACACTAAACTGAATTGTTTAATATAGAACTGTTTTGACATTTAACTGTGTGTAAACAAAATCTATACTTATACTAAACTGAATTAGCTAAATTAGAACTATTTGACTAAACTGAATAGCTTGAAATAGAAATGTTTTTGACAATTAAACTGTGTACTCATGTTAAACTGAATTGTTGGAAATAGAACTGATAATTTGCATAAAAATGGATTTGGTGTTAAATAACCTAGAAAGGTTGATATGCCACAAAAACCAACCAACCAACCATCAATTCAATAGTGAAGAGCAGTGTAATAGAATTTGTATGGATTATCTGCCCTTGATGAGATCTTTTGCTACCCTAATCAAGGTAGATTGTGGATATGTAAGTAAAGTAAAGGTGGCAACCATAGTCAAGGATGACCTGAAGACTCTCTTTTTCAATAGCTACAACGTGGTACATTCAATAAGTTTCCAGACTTTTTTGTACAGGCATTTAAAATTGTCATAGACTCTTGAAAATTCACTATGTTATTGCTATACATCTTATGAGATGACTGACCAGTTTTTATGATTTCAGGTTCAAATGAATAGCTACAGCAGCAATTGGAATACACCCTACTAAAGCCTGATTATTACAACTGGTGAATTTCAAAAATGCAATCTGGACGTGAGGACACTTTAGAAGAATGATATGCAATAAAATTCTGTTTTAAACTTGGAAAATTTGCCACAGAAACGTATGGAATGCTTCAGACTGCTTTTTCAACCATCTTGCATGAATTGAGCATCAGTTTTTGAGTGGCATAAGAGATTCAAGAAAGTCACAGAGTCTGTGAGGGATGATGAGAGGTGTGGGAGGAGTAAGGAGGTCAATACACCAGAGTTGATTAGCCAAAGGGTTAGGGTTAGAGTTAGAGTTACTATGTTGAGGTTTTAAGGGAGTTCAGCCAGAGATTCCTAGGGAAGAGGCCAGCACTCTTCAAATCGGGTCAGTGGCTTTTCCCCAGGACAATACACCAGTCTACAACTCCATCCTTGTCACAGACTATTCGACCAAGATGGGCACCAAGACAGTTCCTCAGCTTCCCTATAGTCTAGACCTTGCTCTCTGTGATTTTTGGTTATCTCCTAAGCTCAGAGGCTGTCGTTATGAGACAATTGAGGAGATGAAAGAGGCTGTGATGAAGGTCATTGATACGCTCACACAAGAGGACTTTGATGGGGCCTTCCAGAAGTTGTTGGAACAGTACAACAAGTGCATTGCAGCCGGAGGAGATTACTTCGAAGGGGACTAGAGTTTCATGTGTTTACTATCAATAAAAGTGCCCATACAAAAAAAGTCTGGAAACTTATTTAATGATCCTCGTACATTGAAGTATAGGGGAGTGTGCTACTCCTTTTCCTGGGTATTGCTCCATTTTACCCTTGATACATACCTTATAATGCGCAGTATTTATCAAAGAAGTATCAAGTCTCATTTTTAGAGTCTTTGGTATGACTTGACCTGGAAGTGAACCCCTGTATCCTGGGCCATTGATGAACGCACTACCCACTAGGCCAGTATAATGTAGATAAATTGCAATAGAAATTAAACTTTTTGTATATTAGCATGTCCTCCATAACATATCAAAGGTTTACCAAAAATATTGGGTGGAACAGATTCAAATAGCTTGTTGAACTTTAATTGTTCATCCTCATCATGATAGATCTTCAGCCTGCTCCCTAGAAAATTTTCAAAGTTGTTTGATGCAACTGCAGATCTGGTTGCAATACCAAGAGGTGTCCTTATGGGAAACTTGAGTTGGTTTGTTCTCTAGTTTGCTCAGACTGTAAAGGCATCTATGCCAACATAGCAAGTTTACTAGATGAGACAGATTCTGAGTGATTATGACAGCCAGAAAAAATGCAGGATATGCCAATTGCAAAATAATGAAATTGTGAAGCCTCATTGATTAGGGTAAGTATTTCATACTTTGCTCAATAATTTGGCCTTATTGTTTTATTCATGCTTTATATATGGTTGTCATGCAATTAAAAAAAAACAATATATCGTCTGACTTTATCATTTGTGTCACTAGAAGCTTCACTGACAATAAAACAGAATTACCAAAATAACCACAAAATTCAATAGGCTATTGGAACCTGTTTCAGATAACACTTTTTGATAATCTAAGATTTCATACAGTATGTATTGACTGTCTAAACATATTTTGTTTAATTTCTGTTGTAATTTTTCCTGGATCAGCAGCATATTCTTCATAATTTGCCCAGATTACCATCGATTTTTAATTTTAAAAGATCATTCCTTTGGACATCAAATTAGCAACAGATTATATAAATAAAAAAACATGAAAATTCAACTTTAAAAAAATCTTAATCCAGCCAACCATGCAGACATTAGAATCATGAAATTTAAATGGTAAAAACAAATTAATGACCAACCATATTAAAAGTCACAAGTAATTTTCAAGCAAGTTCCAAATCACAGTCAATGACCACTTAGAAAATATGGCAAAAGTAATAACTATTTCTGAACACACAACTTAATCTCTCATGTTTATATTTACAGACCAGAGTTTTTTCTATAAGAGATAGAGAAAACTCTGGCCTGTAAATATAAACATTCTTGAATATATCTATTGGCTTAACAAGACAATTTTTACAATTCTTCTTAACTTAACCAGTCTTAAAAAACTCTTTTAAATATGCATCCATGTTCATCTTTATTAAATTTCCTTTGTTATCAAAGTTCTTTTCATTACTTTGGGGTGAATATATCAATTACATGTCTTCATCAAAATGCTTAATACCACATGTTTAAATCTACCCTGAAGGATATTCTATGTGAAAAATATACATACCTTTTATACAATTGGAAAATATGAATTATAGATCTAGGATCCAATAACAGTTTGAGATACAGATCCTGAGGCTTCAGCTTGAAATATAATAGCCAAAAGGGAAATGCACGAAAAAGCTGATTATATAGTAATTTGATTTAGTCTGTTTAGTCTACTCTTCTTAAATAAGTCTTATTAGCATACAGCTAAATCTAAATATGTATTTTTACTTGTGGAAACATCTTTATAATTTGCAATCAATATTTTTCTCAATTCTCAAATATTGATTATTAAATTATTTAGATAAATCCCTCAGCATCTATTCTTGCAAATATGAATAGTGATCTCTGAACCTTTTGAAATCCATGAGAGACTATGTCAAACAGAAAAGAAAATGGATACTTCTATAACTGACATAACCTCTATAACCTACATAGTGTTCCAAAATAGATCCTAAATTATATTTTAACATGTTTCCCATTTTTTTGTATGGGCTATTAGATTAATTGAAATTCAGTTCGCCATTGGCCTAATGAGTAACGTGTTTACCAATGGTCTGGGAGACTGGAGTTCAATCCCAGGTTGAGTCATACCAAAGACTCAAAAAAATCATACTTGATACCTCCTTGCTTAACACTCAGCATTATAAGGTAAGGATCAAGAGTAAAGAGGAACAATCTAAGGAATGGAGTAGCACCCTCCCCTACACCTTGGTGTAGTAGCTATTGAAAAGGGAGCCTTAGGGTCACCCTTGACTATGATCGCCAACTTTACTTACTCTATTTTATATCTAATTCAAACAAGGCAGAATATCTGAAAACATTTCTTACCAAATGGTTTCTAAACTTTCCTTCATCCAATAAAAATAAAGTATGTCAATCATTTCATTAAAGTTAAAAATAAATCTAAAGTCAAAGAGCCTAAGAAACTAGATCAAATACAAACTAACAGATGTAGTTAAGACAAGGAAAACTACATTTTGTAACCATTAATAATTGAAAGAACAAGTGCAAAACTTTGGTTGTATTGAAGCCATAAGAAACCTTCACTGCTCGTCAGTCTGTCTAACATTTGGTCAATTGCTGCCATTTACCAAACATCTCCATCAGACACATATTTCATTTTAGACAACTCAAATGAAATAAAAGATTTCTACCAAATCAAACAAAAAAGTGAAATTTCCCCTTTCTCTATAAACAAAACCAAAAGTTCCTATTCAACAATCAACAAGATATACTACAGCAACATGTATCATGTATAGATTGGTCTTGCATATATAATTGAGTTTACTTAAACTTATTCAACATAACATTTATTTTTTTCAATATGAATAAAAACCAATGACAAAAACTTATATAATCAGTATAAATCCTATTACATGACAATGGATAATTTTTATTTATTTTTAGATAAATGTTTTAAAATTATTATTTTTAATTCTAACTAGTACTTTTAAAAATCTTTTAAATTTTATTCACTTTTTATTGTAACCCACTCCATTGTGATAAAAAAGCAAGAAAAATTCTTAAAAAATACAAAAGAAAATCTTTTTAATAACCATATATTCATTTATCTTCTATATTTGTTATAATCATAATATAGAATATTTGATTTGGTTTGGTTTCTTTGTTTAATGGCATATCAACCTTCGGGCATTATTTAATGCTAAAGCCATCCTCCTTAAAAAACAGTAGTGATACTATTTAACCCATAGTGGTGGTGGGGAAGTAGGAGGTTTATACCTTTTCCATTGGCTTTAGTCTGAAAATGAACATATTAGTGCAACTGGTGTTTGAACTCACTTATTATGATGTAACAGTCCAGTATGTTAGCCACTATACCATAGAAGCTCGGGCACCTCGGGTGGTGTAATGGTTAGCAAGGTAGACTAGCAAACCTACATGAGTGAGTTCGATTCTCATTAGGTGCCCAATTCGTGCGGCCTTGTGCTACATCTAAGCAAAAAGCTTAGTAAATTACCACTATACCATAGAAGCTCTACATCTAGAGAATATTCAATTCTGATTGGTGGCCAAAAGATTTTGCCTAACTCTCTTTAGAAAAAGCAGAGAGCCCAAAACTGTTTTGTCAAGAAATAATATATACTTCTACCTGCTCCCTAACTAGTTTCTGTTCTGATTGGCAGGTCATGTCTTGAAATTATTGCATGTAGGACAAAATTTACTTTATATTTCTATTATTATTTATTACCTATCTTTCATTTTATATGTATAATTTGTTTTTTGTTTTTTTAACTTGATTTTTAAATTTTTTAGGAAAATAAAAAAATAAATGTAACAGTAAACAACATTTTTTGTTAGAGCATAACAGACAAACTGTTCTGAAAAAATGTATTGAAAAAATATGTATTATACAAAACAAGAAATAAAATTTTACATATGTACATGTGTGAAGAAAAAAAGAAAAGATACTTATTTTTTTTACTATCAGAACATATTCCTTTGAGTAATCTTATAAAATAGCTGTCTCTTGTCATATTCTTCTCTGTGAGTTGACAGGGGAGACATATTATAAGAATGCACTTTATATCATTAACTTTTTTTGATTCTTTTTATCCTTGCAGATTTTTATATTTACTTTTTGAAAGGATAACTTCTATATTTACATGAATTTTATTTCTTTTATATTTACATCAACTTAAACATTTAAAAAAATATTTTGTTGGTATGCACAGATGTTTACAAGTTGAATAAATATATATATGTGTGTGTGTGTGTGTGACTATACATCAATACTAATGTCTAGAATAAAGGAAATAAAAACTTTAATATTATTAAATATTATCAGATGCCCGTGGTGTAATGGTTATCATCGTAGGAAATGGACACGGCGACACAAGTTCAAATCCTGGACAAGACTGATAGCATTTCACTAATACCCTTGGGAAAGGTATGAATCCAATTATTCACCCTCTAGCTATGGGTAAATAGTAGGGCAGACTGAGTTCTTCAGCCTTGGTGAGGCAACTAGTCTAGTAGAAGGAAAACATTGAATTTAAACCTGTTAAACTCCTCTTAAAATTTGACCTTGTGTCATATCCTGCCTGAGTGGAGGGGTTGGTTAATATGATTAAATATTGGTAGATTTTCTGACAGGGTGTAGTCAAAATATTATGCATGCACTGGTAGATTCAACATAACAATGGCCCAATAAATTAGAAATTAAATTTCAAGCATACAATTAGAAGAAAAACCAAAAAAGGAACTCTAGCAAATATTGTTACTTTCATCATTACATCTCTCAATTCTATTTCATTCTAATTCTGGCTTTTTGTTTAGAAAAACTCTACTTATACTATTTAATGATGATAAATGATGCCAAACTTCCAATAAGGTGGGAATCTACTCGACATAAATCATATTTAACCATGGACAACTTTGTCATATTTTAGATAATGCAAGATGTAAGAGCTAAAGAAATCAGTTAATCAGGATAGTCCATCAATACTGATGATGATGTCTCCTCATCTTTGGTATAGAAAAAATAGGGAAACGAGAGTAAAAGAAGAAATGTTGGAGAGGTTGCACAGACTACTATCAGCACTATTTTGATTTATGTAGTTGAACTCCAGAGGCATCGAAAGACCAAAACTCTACTCACTAACTGGAGTCTCCCTTTACATAGATACATCACTGTTTAAGGTTATAATCCCTAACCTTTGGTTTTTCATGATTAATTCTTCATACAAGTAAAAAATAGTTTCCTGTACAAAAGAAAGGTAAAGTAGCAATAAAGAAGTACATCAAAAAAGAAATTTTGTTCTTCATTAAGTTTTTAGAAATTAAAGACGATGTTTTTTCACAAGATAATAAATATATAAATGAATAAAACTACAACTTAAAATCCTAAAAAAGATTTAAAATTTCTTTTCTTATCATTAAAAAGATTATTTCCTCAAATTGCAAATGGTTTGACAGAATTTACATGGGTTTGATTTGTTATGAATAAAAATCAATATATATAATTACTGTTCATTTATATCTTACTTCTACACCTTAAGAAAATGGAAAGCAAAAAGTTGTTGAATAAAAACATCATTTTTGAATTAGGTTCTTATTGAAAACTTATCCAGAGAACTGATTATACCTTCTTCCACAATTCCTGAAAGTTCTTTGTTTAAATTCCAACTGTAATCATTTCAAAATAATTTACAATGAAATTGTTCAAAGATTCATACTAATGTTAAAAACTGAAATGACTACAGGAATTTTTAAAGGTCTATTTAGCATCTTCATTAACAGAACAGACGAAAGCACTGGGGCAGATTTAAGAATGGAAATACATTGGAATTCCAGCAACATCTAAAAATCCATTTTGACCAGCTATAATTTTACTTAGAGCTAAATGCCAGTAATGAAAACAATACATAATACAAAAATACAAACTCTTTTTGAGAAAAACCAGTAGCTTCCAAAAATAAATCATCCTACCAAACATAAAATTAATGGACAAAGTAGACTAAATAGTTTTCTTTGAAATATATGAAAAAGACGTGGCATCAGGATGTAAGAGAAAGATGAGCAAATATAAATAAATATAAGTCAATAATTTAGAATGCAGGAGAAGAACATATTGCAATAAGGAACGAACGATGTAGGGAATATAGAGAAACAAAGATAATTTTATCTACATTAGGTAACCATCTTCCTGGCTTTTCAAATTATTTTCAGAATTATATTGCCTACTTTTACATCATAATTTATTTTTAGTTAGATGAACAAATTAAACATTTTATATAAGCATACAGATTAATATTTTATCAATATAGTTTTTTATATAATTGGAAACAAGTTTGTAAAATATTTCAAGAAAATACAAATCTTATCTCTTAGGTACAGTTACAGATCAAAGATATGCAAGGGGTTACTGAAAAGTTCTCAGCCCAAACAAAAAGGAATTACATTTTTTAAAACTTTAGTTTAATCTATTTTAAAAGAACAAAACTTGAGAAATGATGAGCAAAATTTGTTAAACTGCTGGGAAAATATATTTCATAATTTTTAGTATCTATACACACACACACACACACGTATATATATATATATATTTATATACACACACACACACGCATATATATATATATATATATATATATATATATAAATATACACACACACACATATAGATATATAAATACACACAGACAAACACATATATATATATATATACACACACACAAACACATATAAATACACACACACAAACACTTATAAATACACACACACATATATGTATATATATATATACACACACACACACACACACACACACACACACACACACACACACACACACATATATATATATGCACACACACATATGCACACACACACACACATATATATATATACACACACACACACACATATATATACACACACACACACACATATATATACACACACACACACACATATATATATGCACACACACACACACACATATATATATATATATATATATTGATTGGCCAAAGGGTAAGGTTTACTATGTTGAGGTTTTAAGGGAGTTCAGGAAGAGATTTCTAGGGAGGAGGCCAGCACTCTTCAAATCGGGTCAGTGGCATTTTCACCTGGACAATGCACCAGTCTACAACTCCATTCTTGTCACAGACTATTTGACTAATATGGGCATCAAGACACTTCCTCACCGTCCCAATAGTCCAGAGCTTGCTCCCTGTGACTTTTGGTTATTTCCCAAGCTCAGAGGCTGTCGTTATGAGAAAATTGAGGAGATGAAAGAGGCTGTGACAAAAGTCATTGACATGCTCACACAAGAGGACTTTGATGGGGCCTTCCAGAAGTTGTTGGAACAGTACAACAAGTGCATTGCAGCCTGAGGAGATTACTTCGAAGGGGACTAGAGTTTCAGGAGTGTACTATCAATTAAAGTGTCCATATGAAAAATGTCAGGAAACTTATTTAATAATCCTCATATATAAACACACACATACACACACACACACACACACACACACACACACACATATATAAAATTATGGAATAACCATAATTAAACTTTTTATTTAGCAATAAAAAAATGAATAACAAATGAGATACAAAACAAACATTCAGGATTCAAAATATTCTAAAAAAAGAATTAGATTAAAATATCTAAATTTTTTTCTAAGATGTACAGAGAAAAATTTAATGGAATAATCCAATCTAGAGTCTTAGCACATACAGCAGCAGCCTGGAAGTAAAAAAGACAAAAGGTCCTCTCTTTTGGTTTTGCCACTTCCAGAGTGATAAGCTGCTTGGCTACCACACATACACAAGCCACAATAGAATTAACCTTTTTTTTTATCCAAGTGTCACACATATATATACCTAAAAGGTAAAACCATATCTACTTGCTTTGTTTTAATACATGTTTATATTGTTGTGCAGATCAATTGGTTTTGTTGTTATTACTTATTGCATTTTACTGTTCACCACATTATTTTTGAAAACTGTTTAATCTTAAACTATTTTTCAGGTAATTTAATCAAAGTCCATTATAATCTAATGTAAAACTTCCACTTACATTAGCACCATGTTTAAACTACAACATTGGTTTAGCCACAACTAAAAATTTAAAAAAAAAAAATATTGGAGAAAAAATTATGGAATAATCTTGTAATTTGCATTCCTAAAACAAATACTAGCAGAAGCCAAGATATGCAAGTCAGTCTTCAGTTAAAAGACAGTTCTTGCAGACATCAACTAGCAGTTGGGCATTTCTGAGTTAAAGGAAACATGGCTTCAACAAAAGAACCATCCATTGAAACATGGCTTCAACAAAAGTGCTGTCTATTGAAAGGACAGTAAAACTCATTCAAGAAGGCAATCCACAGTGGAGTGTGGTGATAGAAGTTGGTTGTTTCCAGTCAATGTGTCTAAAATTTGGTGCAATTTTAAAAGAAATTGGATAGTTAAAGGAGAAAAACATTCTGGTAGATTACGAAGACATCAAAGTGATAGGATAGAAAACTGAAAGCAATATGCTCTGAAAATAGAAAATGCATAAGAAGCAAATGAAAAACAAATAGATCAAAACAAAGGTCAATGTTTGTAACCATATTTATCAACCCCTCCACTTGGGCAGGATATACCACAAGGTCAATTTTTTTAAGTGGAGTTTAACAGGTTTGAATTCAGAGTTTCCCTTCTCCAAGACTAGTTGCCTCACCAAGGCTGAAGAACCTAGTCTGCCCTTCTATTTTACCCCAATGTCAATGTTTGTAACAAAAATATAAGAAATTAGCTGAACGAAATGGGATTTATATAAAGAAAAGCCAGCATTAACATACAAATAGAAGAGAATAACATTAAGGTGGGCTAAAGAGAAACAATCATTGCATTTGAACAATAGGATGAAAGTGATATTCATTAATGAATCAAGAATTTGCATCTGCCAGGGCAATGATGCAAGAACTTTTGTCTGATACTGTTCAAATGAAACATGATGCATGAAGAAAACAAGTAAATTTCCCAAATTATTCGTGATACAGGGCTGCATATTGTTTTAAAGATGAGGGTAAATGTCAGTCATTATCTCAATGATCAATGTACATAAGTACATTGAAATCCTGGATTATTTTCTCACTTTATCGACAAAAAATTGTTTTGGAGTTATTTCTCAGGATGATAATGCACCTTTTCACAGAGCAAAGGAAAGTCATAGAAAATAAATGACATGACCAGTGGACAGTCTGGATCTAAATCCAAGTGAAATTTTATGGTGGAAATTTTTAAAAAATGATCCATGAGATGGCTTCCTCTATCAACTCTCATTTGGTATTAATTCTATTTTTTTGTCAATGAGGTCTATAATTTTACCTCAGTATTGGGTTATTTATATTTTCCTCTGCATAGCTTGGAAAAAGATTATACCATCAATTCAAGTAATTTAATCTTAATTTAAGGTATATTTTATGGAAGTCAGAATGTTCAGCTATTAAATAAAATTTTTTCGCATTTTATCTGTTTATGATGAGAAATATTTGCACTTACCAGACTCTAAACATCCACACTGCCTTATTTGCCAATTTGCAATTTGTTTGGGCTATGTATGTGATGTCCAGCTTTCTTTTAGGTATCACTGATTTGTATGTGAGGGTGACTACCTATCTAAAAGTGGTGTACAGAGGCAGACATGCAATAAGGGTGAACAGAATAAGATAGAGATGGACAATAAGGATGAACTGATCTTCTACAAGCTATTTCAGTTTCTTAAATGCAAAGCCTTGGATAGACAGGCTGCATCTTCTCAAATTTGATGCCCCTAGAATACACGATGTGGATGCTACCCAGTGTCCTAATGGTATCAATACAAAGCAAAAGATTGTAGTCCAGTGGTTTCTTCTAGTAAATTAATCGCAGCAGCATTGCTGGTCGCCATGCAAATCCTGATGGAGCCATTTCCATAGTAGGCCTGTATGGCTCTGTTCATGTTGGTCACCTTCACAATCTACTTTGACTGAACCCAACAGAACTTTGTGCTCAAAATGGAGTGTAAGCATTCAGAGCCTAGGAGATCTGAGCAGGGTGTTCAATTGATGTAGACTAAGACAGTAAGTATTACCATGTTTACACCTTGCCAGGAGAAGAGACTGCCACAGACATCTCATTCCCACTCTTGTTTCCTTGGTAGTCTTTAACCAGGGGACCTATCTTATTCAAGCTATGTCTCAGCATGCAGTTTATTTACAGCTATATTAAAAATAAAGTGAACATCCTCTAATTGTGCTAATTCCATCCTTTTTACCAGGTATAGTAAATAGAATAAATCAACAAGCAGGATCACTATCATAATGATGTGCCATTTTGAAAATGAAGCAGCTCTCCTCTTAACATTTTTGATTGGCTTTAACAAAACAAAAACAATTTATATATTCTCCTTCTGGTTACTTTATCAAAAACTGAACAGAACAGATGATATAATTTTTTATTAAAAAAGGCTTGGCTATGGATTTACATTATCTTTAATGATGGCAAATATACATGGATTACTTTGAGGATATGGCTTAACAACACCACTGAAGATATCTATGTTATTGGGATATATAGATAACGCTTTTATATTCTGGCAACATCAAAAGCTGTACAGATACTACTGGACCATGCAAACTTAATAATACCTTTAATATAGTTCACATCAGAAAATGAAGTAAAAGATAAGTTTGGTTCTCTCATTGTTCAAATAACTCACCCAGAGTATATGCTCAAGATCTCAATATATTTTTCTACATAAAAATGAAAATAGCACATGCTACCAAAAGCACATGCCAATGTTCCAATAAACAACAGTTTTATACTTCATTTAAAAAATATTTTTTTCTATATTTAAGAGAAAATTTGAGAGTAGGATTAGAAATGGATCCCCCCACACACACATATATATTAATGTAAGTAAATTACAACTGACAAGAGATATAGCAGCTATTTTGTTACTATTACCTAAAAGGAGGAAATAAAGAAGATTATTACCCATTTATTTATTCAAAGAAATGATCTTGTGTAGATTATTTGAAGAGATTTAAACCACTGTACTGAGTCAAAATGTTACATCTACCTGAGGTCAACAGTTTGATCAACATGTGGTAACCTCTAAGGTCAGTTGAGAGCTAAGTCTTCATTGGGAGATTTCAAGTTATGTGACTCAAATTTGAAAGCTAAAATTAGATTTTAACTTTCTGGTTACTTAGCCTGAGCAAGCCAAAATTCATAGACCAGTAAAAATTGTGAGGTCATATTTTCCATCAATGTTCAAAGAGTCAACTCCTGGTTATGTGGCTGGTAATATAAAAGATGTCTGGAGTAGAATAGAGGAATGTGTGTACACAAGAAGATGACTTTGTGTTTATTCATTCCCAGTGAAGAAGATGGAGTGCTGAGGAGGATTGTCTGAAGAAGATAGTGTAGCAAAGAGAGTAAGAACATGGAGAAGATGGTTAGCAAGCCTGTCACCCAAAATCAATTAATGCTGAGTAGTGAATTCAATCCTCACAAAGTACCCCATATTTACAAACTTGTGCCAAATATAAGGTATGCTTATATTTTTCTTGGATTTATGGTCCTGCTAAAAATACCCACATGTGAAGTAAATTTTGAAAGGATTCGAACCCTGTTCACTGATTTCATTTTTCAAGTGATGGCTGTTAGACAATTAAACACATCAACTTCTATAATCACTTACACAGATCAAATGGGTGTAGAACAATATGGTACAGGAAAATGACACACAGATGAATAAGATAAAACTTTGAGGAAACAAGACACTTCTTCCATAGATAAGTAAGATGTCTAACAATGTCTTGATAACTCAAACAGAGTGTATGTTCAAGACATTCATATATTGTAAATCAAAATACCTGAACTCTGTATGAAAAAAGGGATTATCCACTGACAATAGCTTAAGGCACTCCAGGCATAACAGTTATCAGAGAAGGAAATGGATTCAAAGATCCAAGCTCAAATCTTTTGCAAGGCTGTTTGCATTTCACATACTCTTCAAAAAGGTATGAATCCAACAATTCTCCTACCAGCTATGGGTAAATAGTAGAGCAGGCTAGGCTCTTTAGCCCTGGTTTGGCAACTAATCTAAGAGAAAGAAAACTCTGAATTCAAACCAGTTGTATTCTGCTTAAAAATTGACCTTGTGTTGCATCCAACTCATAATGGAAGGGTTAGGTGAATGCATATGATATTATACAAATTCAGAAGTGGTGACCCAGATACATACCAAGATAATTTTCATAATACACAAATGAGGTTGACACAGATGTTCCCAGCAGCAACTTTTGGACAGTTTTTGAGAAAATTGTAAAAGTTTCTTTGATTTTTATTTATCTCTTAATTGGAGGCAAGTGTAAAATAATCCTTACTGAATTAAGAAAAGAACTTAGCAAGCTAAGTTTAAATGTTGTATGAGTATAGCTCTTATATATATTAATGCAATTTCATTTTTAATTATGTGGGTATTTTGCCTTTATTTTTTGTTAGTTTCAGCACTGTAGAATTTGTTAATAAATAATACTTAAAAAATATCTATTTTGATTGTATAATGTTCCATTAGAAATAGTAAAAACTTTAGTATCTTAGAAGAAAATTACTTTTTTAAAAAAAAGTTTTTTGAGCTATTCTTATCTGTAGGTATTACTATAAGTTTTAGAGACATAACAGTGAACAATTCATATCATGTAAAAACAGATAAAAATTGACAACTATATAAACATTCTCTAAATTAATATTAATTACCTATATACTCTAGATAGGAAGTTTAGGTGGACAGTTAACAGTTGTTATAGGATGCAAACAATGAACTAAGTTCAATCTCAGGTTGTAAATATTCATATTCACTTTGCACTCACTGTGCTTGGGGAAAGTATAAATTTGCTTGTAAATCAATTGAAAACTAATTTTTAACAAACTGTATTATACATTGAAAGGCAGGTGCCTTAACAGTTGAAATAGAATGCAAACAGTAAACTGTTTTCAAACTCATGTCAGTACTATTTATGCTCACTTTACCCAAATGTGCTGGGGAAAATCATGTATCTCTACTGCACCCACCACCCATGAATAAATAGCAAGACAATTGGAGCACTTTAATCTCGTAAAGGCAATCCATCTTTAGCCTTTGATAATAGGTCAAGTTATCAGCCTTTCCTTGCAACTGATAGCATGAATCCTAGTTAAAGCTGTTGCATGTTACTTGGAGAGGAGACATGTAGGAGAATTCTAGTCGGAGAAATCTGGTTTCCTCTCAAGAATAAATATAAGATAAATTACATACCATTAATAATGACATATTTTATAGCCTGAGCAACCCTAATAGAAAGCAGAATACACAATGAAAAAAGTGAATAAAGGTGTCTATGTAGAAATATTCTTATTGTACATATATGTATGCAAAATTCCTAAGAGATATGAAAGTTTGGAAAAAACATTTATTTTAAAGTGTTCTTTTGTTGTTGGTTGTGTGGAACCAAATATGCCTGTGTATGAACAAGTAAGCTTAAAGCATTATATGCTGTGTATTATTCTATGTCATGTTTAATGGGACACAAGGTTACTTGGGGACAGGTCTTATTTCTAAGGCACCATGGTAAAGAAAATGAGATTTTCATGCCCACTTCTTATATACTGCTTTGGTAATACTATCTATTGGTCATTAACAGAAATTATATGGCAGACAAGGGTGATAATCACACAGCTAAGACTGCTAAGTAATCTTCATTACCCTAAGAAATGTCATGAAAGGGAATTACCATGTGTTACACTCCAATGACCAATTCAGTAGCAAAACCTTTATTTACAATATGTAATTCATACTGTACAGTAAAAGAAATTTTCAGTAGGATCAAAGTCAAATGCAAAAAGGAAACAGTAAAAAATATCCAAAAGAACAATTAAGTTGCTTTGTTTTAAAATAAACTTTATTGCTGAATTAATCAATTTAAGCAGTGTTTTATTCAGTCAAAATATGATCTCTATGTTTTTGGCATAAAAAAGGGTATAGATGATTGAAAAAAATGGTTGTTGATGGGTGGGAGATAAGAAAAATATAATGTTTATAGTAATATCTCATATTCCAAGTCAGTGAGCTTCTGCAGGGTCATCCTGGTAACATGTGGCCAAGCATTGGTATAAAGCAAAATTGAACCTCATTGATTAACCAGTGACAGTCACATTTTGCTTAAATGAACATGCATTTCATCAAGGTGCTGGCAATAAACTTCTGCGGTGATGCTCTGGTTAGTTTCCAGAAAGTTGTAATGGACACCAGCAATGGCAGACCACCAGATAGTTACCATACTCTTCTATTCATGCAATTTTGGTTTTGGAAAGTGTTTTGGTGATTTATCATGATAAAACCATTGAGCTGACCACTTATGATTATCATAAAGGATTCTATTTGATCAAGAAATGGATCATTTGAATTCCACAGAAACAGCTTTGAAAGTACTTCAATATGTTTAACTCACTGATGTTCATTGGGTTCATATGAAACCCATTTACTGAGTTTTTACGCCATGCCAATTTTCTTGAAAACATCTGATATTGTTAAAATACTGACACCCATTGCCAGAGGCATTTCTCTGATATTTTGACACGGGTATTGATCAACAAGTACTTTCAGATGTTGGTCATCAAATGGACATCTTCTACTCTCTAGATATTCTGGATTCATATCCCCACTATGGAGTTTTGGAAACCAGTGCTGTCCTGTTCAATCACAAGTGGATCCTTATATCCTTTCCTCAGTTGATAGTGAAAGGGATTTGAGATACATAATAACAAAGATTGAACTTATGCAAAAAATAAAACATATCATGTTTTCATGTTCAGAATTAGGGGGCATAAATCCTTCAAAATCAAATTATAAAAGATGTGATGGAAAATTAACAAAGAGGACACTTTGATCATTAGGAATGTGACATTTACAAAACTACTATTAAAATAATTAATCAGAACAGAATTTAAATGGATTATACTAGGTACTGAATTTTTTCTATCAATTTATTTATGTTTTGTAACCATTTACTGGAGCCTATATATATATATACATATACATACACACACACATATATATTTATTCTTATATATATATATATACATATATATGTGTGTATGAATATATATTTATATATATACATACACACACACATATATATATATATATATACAAATATACACAAGTATATATATATATATATATATATATATATGAATATATATTTATATATATATACATATACACAAGTATATATATATATATATATATATATATATATATGTACCGACATACATACACTCTTATCTCTCTCTCTCTATATATATATATTATATTTATATACTGATATATACCTATATATCTATCTATCTATATATATATATATATACACACACACACATATATATATATATATATATATATATATATATATATAAACATGCATAAAGACACACACACACACACACACACACACACACACACATATATATATATATATATATACATGCATAAGTACACATATATGTATACATACACACACAAGAGTTCCTTGTGGTCTAATGGTTATCGCCCTTGGAAATTTTCCCTGTGATGCAGGTTTTAATCCTGGAAATGCTGTTTGCATTTCCTATAGAGTTAATATCCTTGGGAAACATATGAATCTGCCCATGTCCCCTCCAGCTAAGGCAAATTGTAAAGCAGACTAGGCTCTTTAACATTGGTAAAGCAGCCAGTCTAGGGAAAAAAAACATGAATTTAAACCTGTTAAAAGGGTACAAAAATACATACATACTTACCCACACATATAAACATGCATGTACACATATATCAGCACACACATGTATATATTCATATATATATATTCAGAAACATATATACACAAACATATACATAAATATACAGACACATACATAGAAAGATACACACATATACAAACACATATATACATATACCCAGATACATATGCATACACACTTGCCCAGTCGGCAGGGGCTGTAGAATACACCAACTGCTTCTCTGCAGAGGGGTAAGAACCCCCCAACGAATGTCCTAGATATGACACTAAACAATCTGATGGTGAGGTTCCAGCAGTGCTGGAGCTTTGGGGAATGCGGAGTACCCCTTCATTGCCATCGCTCCCTGGTCCATTCTGGCCCGGAGTGGTAGCACCTGATAAGGGTCCTATCTATGGGTTAAACAGAACTAAATTGTGCTTCTTTCACTATACTGATTTTTGCATTTAAACTGCGTAATTAAGCTAAACTGAATTGTTTAAAATAGAACTATTTTGACATTGGAACTGCTTACTTGTGCTGAACTGAATTGCTCAGAATAAAACTGTTTTTGACGTCTAAACTGTGTACTTATGCTGAACTGAATTATCTGAAAAGTACTGTTTGACATTTAACTGTGTATTGCCCAGTCGGCTGGGGCTGTAGAATACACTGACTGCACCTCTGCAGAGGGGTAAGACCCCCCCCCTAACGAGTGTCCTGAATATGACACTAAACAATCTGATGGTGAGGTTCCAGCAGTGCTGGAGCTTTGGGGAATGCGGAGTACCCCTTCATTGCCATTGCTCCCAGGCCCACTCTGGCCCGGAGTGGTAGCACCTGATAGGGCCCTATCTATGGGTTAAATAAAACTAACGGCATAATTATGCTAAACTGAATTGTTTGAGTAAACTGAATAGCTTAAAATAGAAATGTTTTTGACAATTAAACCGTACTTACATTTGAACTGCATGCTTGTGCTTAACTGAATTGTTTGAAAAAGAACTGTTTTTTCGATATTAAAACTGAATTTACACTTAACTGAATTGTTACCTATAACAGCAACTGTTTTTTGACATTGAAACTGTATTTACACTAAACTAAATTGTTTAACATAGAACTGTTCTGACATTTAACTGTGTGTAAGCAAAATCTGTACTTTTACAAAACTGAATTACCTGAAGTAGAATTGCTTGACTTAACTGAATAGCTCAAAATAAAAATGTTTTTTTACAATTAAACTGTACTTACATTTAAACTGTGTGCTTTTGCTAAACTGAATTGTTTTAAATTGAACTATTTTTGACACTGATACTGTACTTACACAAAAATGAATTGTTATATATCACTAAATAGTTTGAAATAGAAATGTTTTTGACAATTAAACTGTGTATTCATGCTAAACCGAAAAGTTTGAAATAGAACTGATTATTTACATAAAAATGGATCTGGCGTTAAATAACCTACAAAGGTTGATATGCCATAAAACCAAACCAAACCAAACCAAATGCATACACACACACACATATATATATATATATATATATATATATACAGATTCACAAAGATATACAAACAAACATATATATACATACAGATACATATATACACATACACACGCACACACACACACACACATTCATATGTATATATATATATATATATATATATATACATACACACACACATACACACACACATATATATATATATATATATATATATATATATATATATATATACACACTGATATATATTTATGCAGAAATAAATATATACACCTATATACTATATACTCATATATATGTATATATATATCTGTTTGTTTGTTTGTTTTGTTTTATGGCATATCAACCTCATTGGTCATTTAATGCCGAATCAAGTTAAGGAAAATAAGTCTGAAAAGAGCTTCGAAGGAGAGATCTTAGGAATTAATGATAAACTTTAGATAATTAGTTGGTTATTCATTTTTTTATTAGGAGTTTATTTGTAGGGAATCATGATCTTAAAAAAACAAAACAAAAAAAAAACAAACTGTGAAATAGGTTGGGGAAGGGATCTGTTTGTTAGAATATATCTAGTAAAGAAAGGGTTTTTGGTCTTATTGTAAATTTATATATATATATATATATATATATATATATATCTATATATGCAGATATACATCCAAATATAAATGCTTATATATGTATGTACACACACATAGCTGTAAATATATAGTCATATATGTATATACATATATATAGATCTAAACCTGTACAGATGTAGATTTAAATATATGCACATATATATGTATATACACATATATACACACACACACACACACACACACACACACACACACATATATATATATATATATATATATATATATATATACATACATATATTTATATATAACTGATATACATACATACATACATACATACATACACACATATATGTACATAAAAACACACATGTATATACATATATATATATATAAAAGTAAAGTTAGCGATCATAGTCGAGGGTGACCCGAAGGCTCCCTTTTCGATAGCTACTACATCAAGGTGTAGGGGAGGGCGCTACTCCATTCCCTGGATTGCTCCACTTTACCCTTGAACCGTACCTTATAATGCTGAGTGTTAAGCAAGGTGGTATCAAGTTCCATTTTTAAAGTCTTTGGTATGACTCGACCTGGGATTGAACCAAGGTCTCCCGGGCCATTGGCGAACACTCTAACCGCTAGGCCAAACATGCATTTTTATTATGAGTGACTGAAAGAAGTAGTTAAAGAGTTAGCCTCTGTCATATTTGCCTTATTTGTCTACAATGTTGTGCAGTTTAATTTTAACAAAAAGAATACCAGGAAGTATCTGAGGGAACTATTTATTTGCCTTTTGATTGAACTATAGAATTTGCCATTTAGTTCTTCTTAAGAAGTCAATGTTTAACATAAGTTCAAATTTCTCTCGGGGTAATTTTTCAGACTGATTTCATTTAGATGCAAGCAAAAAATTGTAATGCCTAGTAGAATAACTGGGCCAGATTTTTGTTTATTTTGTTTAATGAATTAAAAAAAAATGCCTTTAATTGAAACATCTACTTTGGGTTTGAAAAAGTCAAAATAAAATTTAGCAGTTGTTGTAGTTAATTCAGGGCTTGACAGAAGGATACTTTTTTATGACTTAAAAAGATTAAAAAGGTCAGGTTAGGTTATTTATTTTATTGGCATATCAACCCTTGATGGTTATTTAATGTCAAATCTTGGTTATACATATGTGATTTTTAAGTGAATGGTTTGTAACTTTTTAAACAACTTAGAGCTCATTTATTTGCACACAGTTAAATGGTTTCAAGTTGCATACTCTTTAATTGTAAATTTATTTTTCCATTGCTACAAAAGAAAAAACAGCTATAAATTTATATTTCTGTGTCAACCTGATTTCAAATATACTTTATATGTCTTCTAGATTGAGGTTTACAATTATATTTCAAATATCAGTACTTTCTACACTGTAGGATCTATCTAGTGACCTGGTCAATCTCAATTTTTGGC